>PVLA01003015.1:0-122714 GCA_004027455.1 Hydrochoerus hydrochaeris
TGCCTCAGCCTCTCCAGTGCTGGGGTTAGAGGCCTGTGCCACCATGTCAGGCTCCTGTGGTCCTTTACATAGATTGTGAACTCTTAGTAGGGCTGTTACTCTAAACGCTAAACTCACTGGACCTTTCCTGTCTCTGGAAAGATACTAAGTAGGCTCTTCTCTCACCATTCCTCCGGTGGGGTGCCGGAGGACCGCCCAGGCTCTGCTGTGCTGTTTCAGTGCCTGGAAACTGCACGCCCTTCTCCTGCGCCCTCCCTTCCCTTCACCCCTGCTCACTGGCTTTTCATCCACAAAGACAAAGGCCGCCTTCCTTTGGCCTCTGGTTCTAGCATCCAATTCCCTGGCTGGGCCACAGGCTGCAGGCGCCGGGCTCTGGGCAGGGTGTCCCGTGGGGTCTGCGCCTCTCAGCCGGCTCGGCTCACTCAGGCTCAGATAAGCACAGGTCAGAACACAGAGACCAGGACACGGCTGCTCAGTGTGAGACTCAGTGGACCTCAGGGTCTGTCAGATCTCAGAATTCACGCTCTCTCCCTGCTCACTTTCTGGCTGCCAGGCTCAGGCTGAGACTGAGCACCCTCCCGTTTGCTTTCTGCCAAATGATCGCCTATCTTAGCTACTACTGTGGACTGTCTTTGGGGTGGGGGTGGAGTGGGGTTTACTGGGAACTGAACCCAGGGCCTTCAGCCTGAGCTACATCTCCAGCTCTATTTTTATTTTTTTTGAAACAGGGTCTTTTGTTGAGATGTTCAGGCTTCAACCTATAATCCTCCTGCCTCAGTTTCCCATAGCACTTAGATTTTTTCTTTTCGCTGAGACCAGTGGTAATACATTGACTAATCTTCTATATTATTTTCCTTCTTACATTTGAAACATATTTGCTGCTGTTGTTTTTTCACTGCTGGAATTAAACACAGAGACTTAGTGCTAAACTATACTCCCAGTCCTTTTTTATTTATCAACAACCTGTTCCCAAACTTGTGATCCTCCTGCCTCAGCCTCCCAGAGTGCTAGATTACAGTTTTATCACCATACCTGGCTACAATTTTTAATCAAACACAATGAAATTGATGAAATTTGTATTATTTATGTAAGTTTTTCTCTGAGATCTTAGCAGACACCACACAGTACTTAGTAATTTCAACTTCCTCAATCCATTTCCTTGTGAGCAACTCTGGAATAATAATTCTATCAGCTAGTATGTATATTTGCTTCCCCCTTTCTTCACATGGTTTTAGTTTCCTAGTTAAATTTATATGAAGCATCAACTCACAGGCCTCAGATCCTTCTTGAAAGCGTGGGCAGGGAGGAAAGTTAGCAGGATGACCCAGAAATGAATGTATTGGGAACTGTTTTAGCCATCAAGCCTGTGGTCATTGTTTGCATGAGACAGGGTCTTGCTATGCAGTTCTGGTTGGCCATGCACACACTGTAGGCTCAGACAGGCCTTGAACTTGGGACGATCCTCCTGCTTCAGCCTCCTAAGTGCTGAGATCACAGATGTGCACCAGCCCTTCTGCTAGGTATTGGCATTAAAGCTCGTGAGCAGTGCTTGTCATGAGTCAAGTTAATCGCGAGGAGGTCAGAGAGCCTGAGCAGGGTGGCGCGGATGTGCTGTGTTCTGATGTCTCCCCTTGGCAGGAGAACTTGAGCTCCAGTGACAAGGACCCGGAGCAGAGGGCAGTGATGACTTTGCCCACAGAGCCGCCCGCCTTCAGTGCACACTTCGGGCCATGTCCGAGGGTGTTGCCCAGGCTCACCGCCGCTCAGCTGGACTCTTCTTTTTCTTAGCGCATGCTCTTCGCACCGTATAATCGCGCTCCCCGGGGCGGGGGAGGCACAACCCTCCTTCCCACCACTGATCCATCCCTCTGCTTCCTGTTCTTTTATTGTCCTCTTTCTTTATGCCTCATCTAAGAGAAGCCATGCAATATTTAAGCTTCTCATGTATTTCACTTAGCTTTAAGTGGTAGAGAGCTTGCTCACTATGCAAAAGGCCCTAGGTTCAATCTCCAGCATCGAAAAAAAAATTCCTTGGAAACATGTTCTGTGGTGACTGTGTGCTATGCAGTCAGGTGTGCTTGTGTAGTTTTACTGGTGACACCCAGTAATAGTTCAGTTGCTTCTTTTTTGTCACATTAAAAATTAAGCATTAAGAGGCTAGGGATATAGCTCAGTGGCACAAGTGCTGGCCTGGCAAGTGTGAGGTCATGAGTTTGGTCCCCAGTATCCCCCCACCAGCAAAAAAGCATTAAATGTTCTTGATAGAGTCAAGTGTGGTGCCACATGCCTATAATCCCAGCATTTGGGAGGCTGAGGCAGGAGGATCACTGTGAATTTAAGGCCAGTTTGAGCTACATAGTGAGACCTTGTCACCAAAAAAAACCATTTTTTCCCCTTGAGTTGGAAACTGCTTTCCTGGTGTAGAAGAGCAAGGGTTGCTGTGAAGTGAATACCAAGTGTGGAGGCTGGTGCTAGATGTGTCGGTTCTCTCAGGGTTTGCCCCGTGAGCAGCTTGGGGGGGGCTCTGAGGGTTTAGGCTGCCTTTCCATTGCAGCCAGCTGTGTTTCCCTTTCCAATCCCACTTGGGCTGGTCAGGGTAGAAGCTGCACATCTGGGCTCCCTGTGCCTTGCCAGGGTGGAAATGAGGCTTAATGCATCTCCTTGGCTTTCCTCAGCTTTCAGCCTCCTGTTCCCATTGGAAAACTGGCTTCCTGCTAGCCCTAGAACCAGTCTTTATCTAATCAATAGCTTGTTTTGGTTCTTTGAGACTTGCAGTGATCCTCCTGCCTTGGCCTCCTGAGTGCTGGGATTATTGGCATGTGCCATCATGCCTAACTTTAATACTTGTATAATTTTGATGCCTTGGTTATTTTTTTGTTGTTCCAGTTTTCAAATTCTTCTTTGGGAGCGGTGCAGATGAGCCTGGCTTGTGTTAGTTCCTGTTGGCCTTGTGCCTCCATTGCTGAGGAGCACCGACTCAAGGTCTTAGCCGGCCTGCTCCGAGCAGGCCCCAGGCCCTAGAGACAGGGATGGTGCCAGAGCATCCCTTCGGCAGTACATTGTCATACACCTGTCCCAGGATGCTCCCTCCCTGGCCTCTGCTTCTGTGTCCTGGAGTTGTGATAGCATTGAGGGACCCCCCACCAGAGCACAGGGGCTGCCAGCCCCCAGTGTTTACCCGCCCCAGCCACTTTACTGTGGAAACCTCCTCCAGGGTCTGCTGCTGCTGATCCAGGCTGGCGCTGCCTGCATCTCCCTTCCCAGGGATGCAAGGGACAGGCAGGAAGGGAAGCTATGGGACTGCTGTCTCGACTGGGATTTGTCCATTTGCTCCCACAATGCCACGCAGCAGACCTCAAGTGTACACAATAGAACTTGTTAAAAAACAGAATCGAGGCACCACTGCCTTCAGAGCCAGATGTAGCCTGTGTAACCCTTTTACCTATGTGGAGCAAGGGAATCAGAGGTCTTTATTTCCCTCTGACTTTAAGGAGTATTGGCCAAAGGGCCCTGCCGTGTGGCTATGAGTTTGCCTTGAGCCAGGTGTGGTGGCACCTGGGAGGCTGAGGCAGGAGGATCATACGAAATGCGAGTTCAAAAGGCTACATAGTGAGCTCAAAGTCAGCCTGAACTACATAGCAAGATTTTGTCTCAAAAGTCAAATAAAAAAGCTTGCTTTGAGCTCTCTCTGACTCTGGCTTCACTAAGGGATCAGCTGGAACTCAGCCAAGCTCCACAGAAGGGGGTCATTGGTAACAGCTGAGCGGCTGTAACAGTTAGGAGGTGCAGCTGGGTAGGAAAACTGTGCACACACGCTAAAGCCTGCTGACCACACTCTGCAGGAGCTGCGCCCAACACTCTTCAGTAAGAGGATGCAAAGCGGAGGGTGACGCGGTCCTCACAGCAATCGGGTTGAAGGCAGATGCGGGACTGAGGCAGGCAGTGCTAGCACAGACCCAGGGCGGCCGTGAGCACCATTGTTTTGGATGGATTGAGTTTTGTGTAGAGTTTATTAGCCTTTCCTAATGTGTGCCTAATATTTTTTATTTGTTAATTTTTTAAGACAAGGTCTCAACACGCAGCCCAGACAGGTATTGAACTCATGGCGATCCTCCTGCCTCAGCTTCCCTCACACTGGGATTGCAGACATGTGCCACCTCACCTGGCAACGTGTGTCAAAAATTTTTGTGCTGAATTTAACAAATGTGCGGGAAGGAGATCTCTGATATATACCCTAAGCACAGTGAGAAGCCCCACAATGCAGGTGACAGGAGTTGGAAATGACAAAGAAGCTTGTCAAGTGGAAAAATGACAGCTTAAGCCAAGTTTCCCACTGTCCTGTGGCTGAGGCAGCACCAAAAATAGCAGCGGCCCTGGAAGCCTTGGTCAGGGTCTGCCGTTGGCCGGAAGCAGGAGGAAGCAGGGAGGAGGCAGCGGTTATGTCTCATGCCTGTCGGCCACCCTTGCACCTACAGGAAGTCATGGTCAGGGCCGTCACCTTGGAGGACAAAAGGCACCGGGTGTGAAATGGGCGTGAAATGTGGAGATATCCATAAATCACCCCGAAGTCACGGGGACAGCTGGGGGGGACAGCCCGGGTGACTCGGCATCCATCTCACCATGGAATTTCCTCAGTCGTCTGTCAACTTTTGTGCCTGAGAATGACACACATTTTCTTTCCCTCCAGTGAGGCCCCACAGTTAGCCTGGTGGGATGTAAGTCCTTCCCCAAAGGGCCCAGCGGTGGGCATCTCAAGGCTTCCTTCTGATGTGACTTGGTGACTATATTTTGATGACAGATTTTTTTTTTATTTAAAGAAAAAAAAAGCATGTAAAGGGTAGAGATAATACAGAATTTCAGAGAAAAGATAAACAATAAGAAATCACTAGTTGATAAATTACGTATTGTCCTCTTAGAAATAGTTGTTCGAGTTACAAAATAAAAGCACACAAAGTAGTTATTCAAACAGTGAGAGTGTAAACAGCTACAAATGCATGACTCTCTACATATATTTCTATCTTTTCTGTATTACAGGGAAAAAGAAAACATAGCAAGATAAAATAAAACAAATTCCTATAAAAACATGAAACCAAAGAGTCGTATAAAGCCACAGTACAAGGTGATCTACAATGATTGCTGTATTGTTTCTATTATCTTCAATAGAATTGCCTATATCATCAGGCATAAATGAATATAGCAGTATAATTGAATATAGCAGTACATAACAATATTAGTAAAAAATAAAACATTGAACACAATATAAAACTTCAAAGGCAGGTAATAATCAAACCAGAGTGGATATTCTAGTGAATCTTGTCATCTTAAGTGCAGTTGCCTATACTCTCAGACTTGATACTATCAATCATAACAGCTTTGAATAAAATCTATCAATACAAAACAGTGATCTAACAAACCAGGTTTGATTACAATCAGTTATGGTAAAACAGTATAGGTTTTACAGAGCTTTAGATTGACTTAATAGGAAATTAAGGATGATTACTGTACTATATCCTGTTATTTTCGGGATTACTGTCTGTGCCCTCAAATCTAGTACAGGTAGAATGACTGGAACAGAATATAATACATATAAGCAGAGTAGTGTGGATAATGTGGGTTTTTAAATCCTGGTGCACTATTAACAATATAGTGTATCAAGGCCATCTGTATTAGAGATTATAGCCAACCTTCTCTGCCTCATTTCTGCTATGCTATTTTTCTGCCTGTTTGTCTACTTTTCTCCTTCATTCTACTGCCTGCCCTACTCATTGAGGCCTTTCTGCAACTGTTCCTAAAATCCTAGCATTTTTTTTCTCTTTCTAGAATGTCCTTCAGTATTCTTAGTAGGGTTGGATTGGTGGTCGCAAACTCGCCCAATTCCTCTTTGTCATGGAAGCATCTTGTTTCTCCATTAATTTCTAGTGACAGTTTTGCAGGGTACATCAATCTGGGCTAGAGGTTATTTTCTTTCAGGGCTTGGAATATTTCGCTCCAAGCTCTTCTTGATCTGATGGTCTGTGTGGAGAAGTCAGCCCTGATCCTGATGGGCTTACCCTTATAGGTAATCTGTTTCTTTTCTCTGATGGCTTTTAATATTCTGTTTTTATATTGAATTTCTGGTATCTTGATTATTATATGTCTGGGTGTAGATCTGTTTTGGTTGTAGGTGGCTGGGGTTCTGTATGCCTCACATAACTGAATGTCATTTTCTTTTCCCATGATTGGGAAGTTTTCCTTAATTATTTCTGTAAATAGCCTTTGTAATTCACCTGTATGTATTCCTGCTTCTTTGTTCACATTTCTTATTCTTAAACTGTAGATTCTTTTATCATCTTCTAGCCTTTGTATTGTTACTGCCTGTTTCCTTGTTATTTTTAAAAGATCTTTCATAATCACACATTGCAAACTTGTCTTCAAGTTTTGATAGTCTATCCTTAGTTTCTTTTAAGGCATTTTGCCAGCTTTCAATGGAATTTTTAATTTCCTGGTAGTCTCTTTGAATCTGCCTCATGTATTCTATATTTTCTTTATATTCTTTATCAAATGTTTCTCTCCTTTTTTTGTGTTCCTCCCTTCTACTGTCTGTATCTTCCTGAGAGATGCTCCCTGAGAGCATTGCTTTTATTACTCTACTCATATCTTGCTTTACCTGATTTAATATTTCAGTTTTGAGCCTGTCTACAAGGTCCCGAAGATATCTCTTAATGTCCACTGAAGCCATGCCTGCTGTTGCGTGTTTGCTGCCCTCAGTCTCCCTTGTTTTTCCCTCTCCTGGATCAGGGCTCTCAGGGTTCTGGGATGGGGGCCTCTTCCTGCCTCTCTCTCCTGTCATGGTCCTGGCTTCCTCCACACAGGTCACATTGCAGGTCCCAGCCCCCTTTCCTGTTGGCCATGCCTCCTCTGAAGCACGTGAGGATCCTGCCGCCTCTCCTGACTGCTCTTATCACTGAGGTGCAAGCAGCGGCTGCCTAAGCCTGCCCCTCCCCACCGGGCCAACCAAACTGCAGAGGCCTTCCCCCGGTTAGTGCTTGCTAGGCGCAGGGAATCGATTTGGGATGGCTCATTGGGTCCCAGCCAGGGGCATGGCCCAGTCCAAGCAAATCCCATGAATCTGCTTTGGGGAGGGAGGAACCAACTGAGGTCACTGTTGCTCCCAGTTCAGGCTCCTCCTGCCAGATTCCAACATGCTACCCATTTGATCGCACCCTTCCCATGGGGGAGCAGTGTCCCAATCCCAGCATTGACCATGGATTAATGAAAGTCCCTTTGCCAGCTCCCCTCTCCATCAGGCTCACCAACCCCCAACTTCAGCACTGCTCTGCTTCCCGTGAATCGTGTTGGGAACGAGTTTGGGCGGCTCTGCCGGCCATGGCAGATTCAGGCTGGTACAAATTCAGTGTGCTGCAAAATTGGGTTGCAGCGAAAACACTGTGTCCAGCTAATCCAGTTGTAGTCCCAACGTATTTGACAAGCTTTTTTATGTTTTAATTTCTTCCTGTGTTAAGAGGATCCATCTCCCTCTGTCTGAGTCTCTCCAGGGTGTTTTATCTGGCGTATGAGTTGTTTCTCCCGGGAGGCTCTGTTTTTTTTTACTCACTGATTGGCCATCTTATCTTCCTCCAGTGACTATATTTTGGATGTCATCTAAGTCTACTGTATTCACAGGGGAAAAAGGAATAGCATCAAGAGGAGATGCTGTTTAGTTTGCTTTTCCATTTTTCATGCAAATAAAACTTTGTCATCTTTCATGCAGTACAGTGGGTTTAAATGTCCTGCCTAGTTCATGGGCACTTCCATTGAAGCTGGGAACTGCACATATAATAAAAATCACATTGCTGGTGCTCGGTAGCATGCATTTATTTATTTATTTTTGTCTTTTTGAAACAGGGTTTCACTATGCAGTTTAGGCTGGCCTTGAACTCACTATGTAACCCAGGCTGGCCTGGAATCTACAGTGATCCTCCTGCCTCAGCCTCCCAAGTGCTGGGATTATAGGCATGCGCCACCATGCCCAGCCTTTATATATACTTGATACCTGAATCCTTGCAGTCATTTTCAGGGCTGTTCCCCATGTCTGGCAGGAAGCTGTTGCTTTGCCCAGCTGTTCACTGAAAGTCACTTGTAACAGAAGTGTGTGAAGCAAGCCTGCCACATGCTTTGAGGGTTTCAAAAATTTTATTTATCTATTTTCAACACATCAGGGTTTGAATGTCAATTTAGGAGATAAGAACTATTATAGGTATCACCCCCAAAGAGTTAAAGACATCATGGTACAAAGATCCATGCATGCCCATGTTTAGAGCTGCACAACCCATAATAGGTAATGTTGGAAGCAGCCTCTATAGCCACCAGCAGATGAGCAGATGAAGAAAATGTGGTATTAGCATGCAGTGGGTTACTACTGTGCCAGGAAGAAGGATACGCTTGAGTTATTTGTAGGAAAATGGATGAACCTTGAGACCATAATGTAAGCAAAATAGATCAGACAGAGGAGCTTACATATCACCTCAGTTCTCTTTGAGAAACCCAAAGTATAAGAAAATTAAAAAGCAAAATACAAGATAGATACTAGGAGGTAGGGAGGTCGATCTTTTTCAGGAGAAAGGCATCAAGAGATGGGGGTGAGGGGAGCGGGCAAGAGGACACGAGAAGAGCTCTGATGTGTTATGCCCATGGGTCAGCTTCCTGCAAAATATAGTCCTTATGCAACGGAAATGCAAATTCATGAAGACTGTCAGCGGAGAACACTGTATTGGGCTAGTGTGGGCCTTGCCCTCCACCCTGATGGAGCAGTTAACTAGATGACCCTTGGGATGCAGCCCCTGTCTCCTCCTGGGACAGGGCAACAGGATGGGCTCCCTGCACCTCACTAACTGGCTGAGCCCTTGGGCGACAGTGCCAGCCTACGAGGGTCCCTGAGGTGGCCCTGTGTGTGCCACATGCCTCTGGGTTCCAGGCCGCTTGGGTCGCAGCCAGTTCTCTCCTGCATAGCTCAAAGATCTCACTCACACCTGTCTGCAGGGGCCGTTGCCTGCATTGCTCCAAGCCCCAGGCCTCTGTCCCTGACATCTGTCCTCCTTCCTGAGACAAATGCACACTTTTGGCCCAAGGTGAACTCCTGTGGGAACTGCAGGGAAGCTGAATGAAGCATCTCCAATGCAGCTGGAGCTCTCCGGGCACATGGCAACAATTCAGTGAGTGTCACAAAGCAGCACACTCTTCTGAGGGCCAGAGAGACCAGGAGAGGCTGTAGCTATCCACTCGCTGGGCAGTGATGGTCACTCACGGAGGTGCCAGGCCACAGTCCGATCTGGGCTGCTGTATGAGTTTCCTGATGCTGCTGTAGCACAGGACCACAAATTTATGGGTGAAACACAGCACAGACTGATTAGGGTACAGCTCTGCGAGCCGGAAGGCCAAAGACTGGGGCACCAGCGTGGTCTCTGTGGACGCTCCAGGGCTGGGCCCCCTTATTTCTCAGTCTGTGCCCTTTCCTCTGTCTTCCAAACTGGGTGCTGCATCTCTGGTCTCTCTCTCTGCCCTCTGCTCCCATCCTTACATTTCCCGGGTGAGGCTTGTTGTATTCCCAGCTGTAATCCTTATAAAATTGTAATCTAAATATCACAAGCCCTTTCTTGTCCCCTTTGTGATCTGGGAAGTTCATCATTGTAATCTCATTAAAACGTTATTGGAAGCCCGGTGAGTTCATTTTAATCTACCACCTCCAGGGCAATCAATAGCAAGAGTAAAGACACTCAGATGTATTCACAGTTATGGGCAGCCAGGGGTCCTGAGTTGGGTCCAGGTGAGGACTCACAGGACACAGGCCCTGATCCAAGGCCTCGTGCAGCCTCTATTAACTTGAGAAGAAGAGAGGGGCTCGAGGATGACTGGGGTGAGTGTGGTGGGAATTATGTGAGTACTGTGAGCTGATCTGCCCAGGTGGAGAGAAAGCACCTCTGCGATATGCAGAGAAAAGGGTTTGCATAACTTGATGGAGGCCACATTTAATGATTTAAGAGGCCATTGCTTTAGTTTTTGATATACAAACTTTTGTGCCCTGAGAAATCATAGCTTCTTATCTTGAGGCTTAAACCCAGTTGACATTTTTGGAGCTCTGTGGCTCTGCCATACTGTGGTGCTCAACCATTTATAGGGAACATGATGGAAGGAAACAGGAAACTGTCGGCTGGCCTCAAGGATTGCATATCAGCACCTCAGCCGGCCTTATCTGAATGGCTTAGAACCCCCTGAAGGGAAAAGGAAATAGCACAGCCAGCTCCGTACATATCAGTACCTGGAGACAGGGTTCGGTTTAATGCTGAAGCAATTGTTCTCCATTCAAGGAGTGCCGCCCAGCTGTGTCTTCCTTCTGCTGAGGACACTTGCCACTCTGCCAGGCCACCCAGGGATCCAGGAGAGTCCCACCTCACCACCTTGACATGTCAGCCTGGAGATGAGGAGTGGGCAGACCTGGAGCCCACACCCCTGCCCCTGTCACCATGTTTAAGAAAGACCAAGGACTGAGTGACTTGGTATCTTAAAGCCAAGTGGCACAGAACTATCCATCTCAAGACCGTTTGCAGTGATGTCCAGATGAAAACCCTGACAGACATTAGGAACTGAGCCACTCACAAACCTTCTCTAACCTTCTTCTTCCTTCATTGCTTCTATTTCAAAGTCTACCCTTCCTTGGAGGAGCCAAGTAGCTATATCTTATTGAAGAGATAGAAATAAAAATTTGTTAGGAATTTTTTGAAAACCTTGCTTTGATCACTAAAAAGACACATATTTTCCTTTTTCGTGGACATAGACCTGACAGAGTGCTTTGGCAGCTATCTTGTAATCGTGAGGGGAAGGCCAAGTCCAGGAAATCACAGACATTGGCCTTGCCGTTATTGGGTAACTGAGACAAGTTGGGGAACCACCCCCAGCAACTTCCTGATGTGGGAAAATAAGTAAACTCACATTTGTTCTCACACTGTATTTAGGATCTTTGTTACTGGGATCTTGCAGCTGAGCAAATATAAAGGCATTTCAAACATTACCTAGCTATGAACAGCTTATTCCAGAGACCACATGTGGCCTTGGCAATATCAGAAATAAACAGTGATAGTATTTTAACAGACAATGACTTTATTCTGTGATTTGGGACTTTTAGATTTGTGAATAGGTAATTTTAGACTTATTAATGGGAGTCTCCCCTCCCCCACTCTGGTCAAAGGATCCGAAACAAACTGTCGGAACGCTGCCTGGCCCAGGAAACTGCCAAACATTCTTTCAAAATCTCTCCCACGTTCGTATTTAAATCAAACCTCGCTTGACCTTAAAAATCTAACTTTTAGAACGAAATGCAGTTTAATGCCTCTGTTTACACTAGACCCGGGGGACTCATTTTTCTCCCGTTTTTTCCTTGAGCGCTGAGTTCTGTTGCTCTCTGTTCTGAAATGTCAAGGTTTTCTATGGCTGTGGGAGCAAAAATGTTTGTTTTCAGGACCTACAACGCTTCTCTGAGTGGGGCTTTCCAAAAGGACGGAGTGGTGGACACTGAGGTGTGAGGTCCAGGGAACCCCCTCACTCCTGCCGGCCCACTCCCTCTCCGGCAGCTTCTTCTGCAAAGCCTTGGTCTGAGAGGTTTGACTGACAGTTGTGCTTGCCCTTTGACCTCTGAGCACCGCGAAGCAGCTGCAGAAGGCTGGGGCCAGCTGCTCTCCACAGAAAGGCAGGCCAAGCCATGCGCTCTCAAGAGAACCAGGGAAAGGCGAGAGCTTGTGAGAGAGAGGAGGGTCCGGTGTCAGGTGGTTTCCACAGAAGCTTTTGGTATGAGCGAAAAGTCTGCACAGTCCAATCCAAACAGGTGGGTTGTCTTTTCAGAACGGTTCCCAATGCAATTTGTGTAGTGGCAGAAAATCCATGAAAAGTTTTATAATTTCAGCCCTCTTTGCAATGTGAACTCATTGGAGAGCCTCAGTTTGCTTTTCTTTAAATTGTAGGATGCCACAGATTTCACAAAACTGTATCACTTTAAAAATGATTCTTGCTGTGCGTGGTGGCACAGGCCTGTAATTCCAGCACTGGGGAGGCTGAGACGGGAGGATTGCTGCCATTTCCAGACCAGCCCGAACTACATAGGGAGACCCTGTGTCAAAAAGAAAAAGGAGGAAAAGGAAAAAAGCAAACCATACTAAACGGCTATGTGAATTTTTACAGGCTGCAGAAAGATTAAAGCTTTTCCATTTGGGGGAAAGGGAGCGTTCCTGCTGCCCTCAGCTCGGATCCTCACGCGGACTTGAGCTGTGTGTGTAGGGAACAGCGCGGGAGAAAAGGACCTTGATGCGTGGGTGTCACACATACGCACACCGTGGGTGTCTTTAAGAATCACGATGGCTGAATCTTTGTTGGATCTTTGAGCAGAACTGTTTGTAGTCTGACTGTTTGAATGTTTACTATGTACCCTTTAACTTTGTAACTTGAACAACTACATCCAGGATGACAGTACGTACTTTAAAAATTACTGATTTCTTAATGGGGCTTTTTCTCATTCTCCTTTTTCTTTCTTTCTTTTAGAATTCTATATTGTTGCTACCTTTTTTTCTGTTTAAATAAAATTTTTAAAATGTATAATTGCTATTGTAAAAAAAGAGGAAATAGGAAGCGCTATAAAAGATATTGCTGCATGTATGTTTAGATGTGTGGGATTGATGACCATATTTCTAGGTTCTTGTGTGATTGTTGAACAGATCTGTTTGCACTCTCACTGCTTTAGTGTCCACTTTGTGTGCTTTAATCCTGTAGCTTGCATAACTATTTCTAAAAGAACAAGATGTAATGTATCAACTAGTGATTTCGTACTGTTTATCTTCTTTTCTTGAAATTCTGTAATATTTCTACCTTTTTCCTGTTTTTTTTTTTTCTCTTAAAAAAAAAAGAACCACGAGCATTTCCCGAGTGAGTCCCCTGGTACCGTTTTCTTGAGGATGGGGAGAGGGCATGGGGAAGTGGCCAGGAAGGGAGGATGGGCTGGGTGAGCTTTTGCCAAAAGCCACCCCAAGACACTCCCTGCCCCCACACCAGAGTCCAGTGCTTGGGGCGCGAAGCTGCATGTCCCCAGGGTTGCCAGAGAACCGGGGCTGTGTCCCATGTTAGCAGTGGCCCAGGTTCTTGGAGCCAGCCGGACTGATGGAGCCCAGTAAGAGGCAGAGCCCTGGTGGAGGAATTTTAAGGTGACAAAGCATGGAAATGTGAGCCAGCTTAGCACCCTGGAAAGAACAAACACCAGGAAAAGCAGATGGAATAAACTTGAAGCAGGTAAAAAGGGTCTCTAACACCCCAAACAAACATCTGTTCCCTGGGATGTGAGCGAAGGCCCTGTGCGGTGGGACCAGTGGAGATCACGGGTCCTGGTCAGTGTTAGGTAAATGATGCACCCAGCTTGGTAATGGACATGCAGGTGGCTCACAAATGCTGTGATTAGTAGACTTACAGTGATGGGTGGTGAAGTTTGGCCCTGGATTTACAATGACGTTGGGGAGATAAAGCAGAGGAACACAGAACCATCTGTGATTGGCTGGTACACAAGCAGGAGGCGGAGATATTTTGGAGCCCTGGGGACCAGGCTAGGGATATGATCACGGAGCTGAGAGGGGAAATAGCTCTGCAGGCGCACTTTCGGCAGGCTCCTTCCCATGCCCTGCAGGGCACCCACATGGCCACAATGCAGATGGCCAGCCAGGAGCAGGCTTTCTCCTCCCCAAGCACTGAGGAGAGGACTGAGCTCCGAGGGGCCCACTGCCAGCTCTAGGCCACCAGGGAGGGGGAGGCAGGGGCCAGCCTGGGTGTGCTCATCCTTAAAGTCCATGCTCCGTGGCGGCAAGGCAGGACAGCAGGGGCCCGACATGCTACCCTCTGCTGTACGCAAGTAAGCGTCACAAACAAATGACCAAGCAACCAAACCCACATCACGCAAAGCCTCCTTTTAGCCTGACTTGTATGTCCACTAAAGAATTGCATTTAAAGCCAAACGACGTGGTGTACACCTGTCATCCCAGCCACAGGAGGCTGAGGCAGGAGGATCTCTTCTAGTTCAAGGCCAGCCTAGGCTACAAATCCAAGAGAAGTAAGTTTCACATTCTTATTGACCTCTTATCTTCAGTACTCAGTTATGTGCTGGAAGAGATTCAATGGGAGACAGAACAGCAAGTGCTCAGGTCCGCTGGTTTGCTGGTGGCTGATCCACATGTGGTCAGGGGAGCTAACAGCTAGGCCGGTGCCGAATTTGCACAGTGTCTGCACCTGACTGGCCTCTCGGGCCAGCCGTCAGTCTGGGAAGGTGTGTCTCTGATCACTCAGTGCAGAGTTCATCCCAGGAGACTGCTGTGTTGCTAGGCAACAAGTAAGCAATCAGCAAAGACACAGTCCATCCGCCTTGTCCCGGCTAGTCAAGGCCGAGGCATTGAAGGACAAGCCCAGCACAGACGTTTGGATGGGCAGAGAGATAATGAAATGCAAGTCTTTGCAAGAGCCCTTGGATGCAGGAGTTTAGCTTCCCAGGGCCACCATAGCCGATCACCACCAGCCCAGTGGCTTGAAACAGCATGGTGTATTGTCTTGCGCCTCTGGAGGCTGGAAGTCTGAGGTCAAGGGGCTGGTTCCTCCAGGGCTTTGTGAGCCAGATCCTGTCCCATGCCTTGCTCCCGGCTTCTGGTGGCTCCCACCCTGTGGTTTTCCTTGGTGGCACATGCATGGCTCCAAGCCGTGCCCTGGTCTCTGCCCCATGTGTCTTCTCTCCTGTAAGCACACTGCCAGCGTCCCAGCATGGACTCACCCTACCCGGAGTGACTTCACTGGAACTCACGGCAGTTTCCTCAAAAGGTCACATACTGGGGTTCCAAGAAGGACATGCATTTTGGGGAGACACCACGAACTCCACAGAGAAGGAAGCATAGACTCTCAGGTTTTGCGATTCGGGGGTAAATGATAGTGAGGGAAATTGAGGAGGAGCCTTGAAGCCACACTGTGGCAAGCGAGGTGGAAGGGGCAGCAGACAGCCCATCCCAGGAGTCACTGGGGTGGGGGACCATTTACAGGGACCTGCTAACAGGGGGTGTCGGGGTTAGGTAGAAGCAGAAGCACCCCAGAAGGACCCCCACTGGCCCCCTCTGCCAGACCGGCTCAAGCCTTCCCAGAGATGCACCCCCGCCTGCCATCCACCTGCTCCCTCCCCGACTGACCTCTCAGGGGACTCTGATTTGGTGATAAGGATACAGGGACCTAGGTACAACCCGGACCTGCGGGCTAGTTAGTGGGGAGCCAGCCCTGTGGCCCAGGGTGGACCACAGCTCCATTTTCCCCTTGAGGATTCTTCTCAGAGGTTTGTGCTATGATCCAAAAGTCCAGTGAATGCTTAAATTAAGAAAAAAAAATCAGTTAAAGAAACACTGCCACCAACCCCCCTCGAAACAGTCACAGAGAACACACTGACCTCATCGCTCTTGCCACCTTCTGAGCAGCTCTGGAAGTCGTCTTTTGTGTCTGTTTGTGGCTGCCAGCAGCCCCTGGACTGATTCAGAATGTTTATAGCAGCTTTCTTCAAATGAAAACATCATGCAGTGTCACAATGACCGTAAATGGCAAATGTTTGGAATCGACTTAGGACATGGATGCAGCCACGAGAGCAACTCCAGACATGAAAGAGGACTTTCCAGACAGAGCTGCTTCAGAAAGCGGCAAGAAAGAGGGGTGAGTGTGTGGGGAGTGAGGGGGACTATTTTGAGGGGGTTAACAGCAATGTGTCTTTTACCAGAACAAGTTTTTCTTTAATTTAAAATTTTCACTGGGTTTCGTGATCACACCTGTATGTCATAAGGTCCCTCAGAAGATTCTGAGGGTTTGCCCCACTGGGGGAGCTGTAGCCAGGCCACCAGCTCAGCTTCTTGTAGCATTTAACCTCTTCCTCCCCTCCCGGGCCTGGGCCTGGCTTTCCTGTTCCCTGAGATAATAAGCCCCAGTGCACAGGTTTTGGTCTCTGATTCTCCTTAGTCTGAGGGTGAGAGGATATTGGGGGGAGGGGAGGCAGGGAGAAGTGGGGTAAGTTCGGGCTGCAGAAGATGACTTAGCATCTTCCAAGAGGAGACATCTACCCTCAGGCTGGCAGACACCCGGAGGGGACGTGGACACACAGCCCCCGCCCGGGCTCCCCCTGCCAGCGGTCTCCTGCCAAGGCCTGCTGTGGCTGAACCAGACCCCCAGGGCAGGAAAGTTGGTGTGATGCACTTGGTAGAGGTCCACCTCCCCACAAAGGAGGGAGGAAGGCTGGGGTGGGGGAGAGCTATAAGCAAACAGAATTTCCAGCACAGCTAGGTTTCTTCACACATTGGTTTTGTCTCCTGCTGACTGTGGATCTTGTGCAATTGACACAATGTTGACATAATTTACAAAGCCATTTTTTGTTATTGTTGTTTTTATGTTTTCTGGCACCGGGGATTGAATCCAGAGCCTTCATAGGGAGCTCACTGCCACCCCAATTTATGTTTTATTTTGACACAGGGTTCCAGACAGTCACGTAAGCTGGGCTTGAACATGTGATCCTCCTGCCTCGGCCTCCTGAGTGCTAAGATTACAGGCGTGTGCCACCATGCCCAGCTTTACAAAGCCGTCTGCTGAAAGGGGAAAGTGCTTCTAGGATGAGCCTGATCTTCTTGCTACCCAGGAGTAACCAAGCTGCTGCATAAATACTTACATTTACATCCACTACTCGGCAGCGTATTCACAATACACCTGCTCATCCTCTCCACCAGACAGCCGGCGTCTTAGCAAGAGCGTAGACCTGACCCTGAACATCCCTAGTTCAAATCCCAGCTCTCCTTCTAACGAGTGCTATGCCCACAAGTAAGTTTCTGAACCACCGCCCCATCCCGGGTCCTCATCTGTAAAATGGGATCGAAATTCCAACACCCTGTCACAAAGTTGGTAGCAGGATTTGGCGAAGACTCTTGCAAGTGGCGGCTGTTTTTAAACGACTGGTCTTCAGGTGCCTCGATTTTCTCCTCCTGTCTACAGATACTAATAGATGTTACCATGCATTTTAAAGAACCGGCTGTGAATAGCCTCAGAGACCTAAAAATTCCTCTGAAGATAAGAGGAGTTCTCTCTTTTTAAAGTTTTCATTCTATTAGCACACGTTGCCCTCCGTAGCGATTGTAACACTGCTCCTGGGAGGCGGTGCACTTGCTGGATTCCTCCCGCCCCTCATCTCCCCTCACCCCTGCATGCCCTCCTGCTTTTGGTCCTCTCCCCATTTGCAAAAGGTCTATCTCCCTCTTTCCTAGGAGAGGACATCTCTTGACGTTCTCGCTGGAGAAGTGGTTTTAGCATCTGCCATGTCTCCCGCTACTGGCTGAGCAGAAGAGGCCATGCATGACCAGGTCTACCCTGCAGAGCCTTGCAGCTGGCCCTGGGCCAGGGCGCCGGCTTTGTGTAATATTGATGGCTGATTGCAATGAGTCACCCAGGGAAAGGCCCGAATTGCAGGGCTGCTGGAGGCTTTTGCTGAGTTCCTGAGGCCACGGAGCTGCACACAGACTTGCCGGAAAATGACGGGTAGTAAAAGCCAGGCCCAGCAGGACTTCTCCCAGGCTTGGTCTGCAGCAAGGTTAGAATGTTTTGTGAGCCTTCTGGAGGTTCCGTGTACAGTGAACTGTGCTCTCTGTGAGGTCCAGGCCTTCTGCACCCGGGCATCTGTAACTCTGTGAATTAGAATGCATTAATTCTTATTGTTGGGAACTCTATGCAACAACTTTGCAATAATGGCATAATGCAAAAAAAATGCCTGCCACCTACTTTAGAACATTTACTCCCTTATTTTGTGCCTTTTCCTTAAATAAGATTTTGAGATGTGAGTAAAGAGGACAAGAAAAGCTGAGTGTGGTGGCACAGCCCTGTGATCTCAGCACTTGGGAAGCTGAGGCAGGAGGGTTTGCCGCCAGTTCAAGGCCAGCCTAGCTACGTGCTGAAACCTTGTCTCAAAGGGAAAAAAAAGACAAAAGATAATTTAATGAAAAGGAAAACACGGATACAAGTTTATTGCCAGGCAATATGGGTATCATTGTTGCCCCAATTGATGTGTTTTGAAATTCTTCCTCCTCCTCCTCTTCCTCCTCCTCTTCTTTTTCTTCCTCTTCCTCCTCTTCTTTGTTTTTCCTTTTATCATTGAAATAAAATGGATTTGGAAATCTCAGCACTCGGGAGGCTGAGACAGGATGACTGCTGTGAGTTTGAGACCAGCAGGCGTTACAAAGTGAGCTGAAGACCAACCTGAACTGCATAGTGAAATCTTGTCTCAGAAAGACAAAAAAGGCTGGGGATTTAGCTCAGTGGCTAAAGCATCTGCCTGGCAAATGTGAGGTTGTGAGTTCGATCCCTGGTTAAAAAAAAAAAAAAAAGACAAAAAAAATTTCTCTTTAAAGAAAGACAAAAAATGTTTATGATAATATTATGCCTACTTAAGAAAAAACAATGAAGTTGGAGAAAATTGGAGAATAAATTATATCTTTTTTACAAATAGTAAATGTCGATGTTTCCTCTCTGAATTATGTAATTGTTAAGCTCTATCTTTAAGTTGCTGGGTATTTTGTGGTTATTGCTCTGTTTATACAAATGATTGTCAATTTAAAATCTCATGCAGAAGAGCGAGCCAGAGGGCATAGGAACTGATACCTCCTAATCCTCAAATAGAGCTCAGACATGAGGCTGGCAGGGCTTGGAGGACTCAAGTGCTGCAACCCCTCCTGGAGCAGCAAAGGGTTAGAGAATCCCTGACACAGGACACAGGGGGTTTGTTCTCGGAAGCCTATGTTTTGCATCCCTTTTCGTCCATTTTCCATGAAGCCAGAGAGAAGGTGCTATGAGATACATTTTCACCAGGGGAGGAGTGAAGGGGACACCGGGAAGGTGAGAAAGGTGAATCAAATCTCTTCTTTCAAAAGAGAACCCAGAATCGAGTGTGGGAGCCATGCCTGTAATCCCAGCACTGGGAGGCTGAGGCAGGAGGATCACTATGAGTTTGAGGACAGCCTAGGCTACACAAGGAGTTCAATGCCAGCCTATACATAGTGAGTCCCTGTCTCAAAAAAAAAAAAAAAAAGATGAAGGAATTGCTCCTGCACTTCGTGAGAGGTGGGTCTGGAGGTGCAGTGAGTCTTCCTGGAGGGGTGCAGAGTGGACACCTGAGCACCCCCTTACCCTTTGCATGCCAGATGCTGCTCTTGCCTCTCTTGTCCCAGTCCCTAGCCCCACTGTGGCCTCAGTGGTCTGAGAAGCAGCAGCACCACCACACAGGAGGGGTGTCAGCGCCCTGAGACCTGCTGGAGGAGCCCTGGCCAGCCTCTGAGAGCCTGAGGGGCACCGTCTCCCTGCCAGGCCTGCGCTGTCCCAGCTCCTGCAGGAGGTGAGCGCGTAAGCAGGCGGGTACAGAGCTCAGGCGGGTCCGCTATCGGGTGCGCTGTAGGCACGGGGCAGCCTGGCACCCACACAGCTGAGGTCCGGCCGGGTGACAAGTGCCAGCTCTCTCCTGCAGCTGCTGCAGCCTGGTGCTCTGGCTGGCCTCTGCCTTCCTGGGGCCTCACTGCGGTGTCATCTTCCCTACCAGGGGATTAGCGAGATTGTCCTGGGAGAGCTGTCCCACACCTCGTGCTGTGCATACTTAGGCAAGGCTGTCCCTAACCTCTGGGCTCTGCAGGTCCAGGGACCCTGTCTCCTTCGGCTTGGAGACCTATGAGTTAATCAGTACCCGGCACGCAGGGTACCATTGGCTTTGGTGGCAGAGAGAGGCCCTTGTGGGGTCGCCTGTGCTCCGCTTGCTGAAACACTGCATTGGGAACTCACTGTGGTCACCGAGGCTTGGCCGGAGTGTGTGGGAACACAGACGCGGCAGAGACACGGTCATGAGTCAGGCGTGGGCCTGGGTTAGATAATAGAGGGTAATGCCGGAGTTAGTAATGAGGCAGGCTAGGTGGTCACAAAAGTACAGAATGAAGAAATAATTGTTAGCTGGGAACCTGTCACTTGGTCATGTAAGAAACTGTGGGCAAGCTGCGTTATGCTGGGTGAGCTCCGTGGGCTCCATTATTCCAGACAGACTGCAAAGCTGTTGTCATTCATGCGTGCGTCCACGGATGGAGGGAGTCTTCAGTGTGTGTCTCTGCGATCACCTACTTCGTTTCCATTTGTATTCATTTATATCACATTTTTGAGACAGGGCTTTGCTATGCAGGTCAGGTTGGTCTTGAACTTATGTAGCCCAGCATGGCCTCAAACTCAGCAGTCCTCCTGGCTCAGCCTCTTGGGTGCTGGGATCGTAGGTGTGCACTACCATGTCTGATTTATTGTGGTTTTTTGTTGTATCTTGTTTTGAAACAGGGTCTCACTCTGTAATCAGGCCAATTTTGAACTTGCTGGTCTTGCATTCTCAATCCTCCTGCCTCAGCCTCCCTATGCTGGGTTGACAGGTGCGCACTATCACACCTGACTGATTTTTTTTGTTTTATTTTAGACTAGGCCGCTGTATTGCCCAAACTGACCTCAAATTTTGATCCTCCTGCCTCTAGTTTGTTTTTGCAATACTGAGGATTGAACCTATGGCCTTTGTACTGAATTGTATCCCTAATTCTTCATTCTTTTTGCATATCTTTTTTTTTGTGTGTGTGTGTGCTGGGGATCGAACTCACAACTGTGTGCTTGCAAGGCAGGTGAGCTGAATTAAATCCCCAGCCCTTTCATTCTTTTTTATTTTTATTTTTTAGACAATTCCTCACTAAACTGCTGAGTTGCCCAGACTAGGCTCAAATTTAAGAGTCCCTGCCTTAGCCTCTTAGAGTGCTGGGGTTACAGGATGTGCCACCATACCCAGCTCCCGTGGTTGATTTAGAATGAGATTTTTAAGTGCTCTCAGTTTAACCTGTATTATAGAAAAGGAACAGAATAGGCTAACTGATGCCTAAGATATTTCTAGTCTCCAAAATGTAATTATTTCACACTTTAAAGTGGTTTCAAATAGTGCACAATTATGCAGCATGTTCTCCAAAGCAAACCCCAAAGTAAGCACTTTAAAGAGCATCCTTCAAATGCTCAGATGGGATTTACTGTATATTCAATGATTTATTTAGAACACTAATACTAATTAAAATGTAATGAGAAGCTACACGTGATGATGTTCTCATCACAACTTGCTGGACAGCGCGTTTCCACGGCTGAGAGGAGCGGCCTCTTCTCCAGCTCTGACAAGCACAAAGGTCTTCCTTGGAACCCTGTAGGGATGCGTATGTCACAGTAAGGAGCCCTGGAGGGGAACAGGGAGAGCAGCCTTTCAGATTCAGTTCCTTCCATCATAACTGTCCCCGTGCCACACCTCCTTCATGTCAGGAGGAGGCATGGAGAAGATGGGCGAGTTACCTACGTGTCCTTAGCAAACGGAATCCCATCCTGTGGCGCCCACTGAAGCGGAGACTAGGGCCCGGCAGTCCGGCGGGGGAAGGGGTGTGGCCTGTTACTTACGAAGTCCCAGAGCACATGCGCAGAACAGCTTCCCAGAGCCCCGCAAGGGGGTTTCTCAGTTTCTTGCCAGAACTCGAGCAATTTGAATAGAGGTGCCCGGCTCTGACACAAGCCTGAGGAGACGAGGATATGAGATGACAGCACCATTGCGCTTGGGACTTCTGTGTTCTGTCCCCACAGTGATCCATTCTCGAGCTGTACTTCTTTTCCTACTTTAACTGGGCCCAAACTAGCTCTACAGATCATGTTTCTTATTTAACTTTTAATAAACATAAAATCTCACTGTCTTTTGTGCTTATTTTGTCCAATTCTTTGTTCAAGACAAGAAGACTCTAGAAACCGCCTCTGGAAGGAGACCCCAGTACCCCAAAACCCAGTAAGCTCCTAATCCTCAGTGTGCCCTCACTGCAGACAGGAGGAAGAGGAAGTTTGACATGCACTTTAGAAAAGCCCCTGATGAAAATATAATTCCTCTTGCTTTATAAATAATACATAATTATATACAAAAATACTTGTGTGGTCTCATTTAAGTATTAAATTCTATTGATACGGACCAGATGCTACCAAATGCTGTTTAAAAAGTAAGCCTTTGCAGATTTTGTTTTCTTTTTTCTTTCTTTTTTTAAATTTTTGAGACAGTATAGGCCAGGCTGGCCTCAAACACCTGGGGAGATCCTCCTGCCTCAGCTTCCCAAGTGCTGGGATTACAGGCATGTGGCACCATGGGTGGTGCTTTGCAGATTTTCTAAGCCCATTTTAATAATGAGGAAGATGGTTAGACTTGGCTTTTCCCCATCTCAGTGTTAAAATGGGCCCTGATAAAAAAACAAACCAACTTCCTCTTTCCTGTGTTTCAGCTCTTTCAAACCTTTGGATCCTGCCTGAATACCTGTCCTCCCTATTAAGGTGGGACGCCCTTTAGGTTACCCTACCCTTGGTTTTTCTTGTTGTTTTGTTTTGTTTTGCTAAGATAGAGTCTTGTGTAGTTCATACTGGCTTTGAACTCACCAGGCAACAGACTGGCATCAAACTCACAGTGGCTTCTCTGCCTCAGCCTCCTGAGTACCAAGGATTATTGTTGTAGCTTGGCATAACTGATGCCATCTTGAGCCCTGCATTTAACTAGTGCCCTGTATTTGACCCAGGAAAATGGAAAATTACTCGGGGTATAAGTTCCGTGAGAAAAGCAGAATGAGCCTCACCCACAGGAGAAAAAGTAACCTGCTCAACGAAAGAAGCAGGATACAGGTGTCAACCGAAAACCAATGTAAGATTCTAGCTAAATTACTTCCAGCAGGATGTCTTCTTGTGATGCTGTCTTTTAAAATCTCTGTAACTGTCCAGTTCTGTGCCACTTGCTTGGACTCTGAAACAGGGAGGTCTGTATATGTGTGGTCCTGAGCTCAGTTAATTAAATTCCAAATTTACCAATTTGGCCCTTGGATTCCTGTATTGCTGCTCACGAAGCCGCTTCAGTTGTAAGTGTGTGCCGCCCCTCAGCAGCCTGTGCCTGCAGTTCTAACCTTCCGGTTCTACATCACGGCTTTGCATCCATGACGCTCTGCGAAGATACTGACACAGCGAGCTGTCTGCAGTCAGAGTCATGCTATTTGGCTTTGGTCTGTGTTGTCTTATCCATAATCATTACCCAAGGAGCTCTGAATCTAACCCAAGAATCTGTCTTCCAGGGAACCCCAGTACTCTTTGTGGGAAAGTTCTCCCTGAAACCCCAGAAAGTCCAGGGAAATCGCCGGGTGTGTGGTTGCCCTGGTACGTGAGCTGTGATTGTGCCGGTGTTACCTGGAGCACAGTCCAGAGGTAGACGAGGGAGTGTCGTAGGGGGCAGATGGGGGAAGAGGGCAGTCTGGGGAATGACAGCTGAAGATGAAACAAGGAAGGAGCTGCAGTGACTCCTAAGTGACAGCCCTGCCTCCTCCACAGTGATAGGCTGATCGGGTCAGAGACAGGAATCGCTGAGTTTGGAAAAGTCAAGGTTGGCCAGAGTTCCTGTGAATAACAAAAGCTTTCCAGCCAAAGGCCGGTCTCGACCTTGCAGCAATCCTCCTGCCTCAGTCTCCCAAACGTGAGGAGCACAGGCGTAATTTAGCCCACTCAGCAGGATAGAAGGCTATTTGGATTGTGTCTTTCCCCCTCCTCTCTGCTGACTAGCTGAGGTACCCAGCATCCAATCGACAGCTGGGTGACTGAACAAAGTTAGCTGGAACAGACGTAATGACACCACTTCTTGTTAGCACCGTTTCTGTCACCAGTGGTTTTCCTACGCACAGTGAGCAGTAACAAGTAGGAACTGACCAAAGAAGTGTGTGCTGCACGGACCTGGCTGCAGTCACTGGCAACTCCAGAAATGTTTCATCCTCCGAGCCCAGGACCTCCCCCGCCAATATTTTATTTATTTTCTGACTCAGTAAAGTTGCCTTGAAGCCAGTTCCAATCTGTTGTGAAATGTCCTTCTCATGAACTACTTCCCTTACATTCCCTGGACACGTAAGGACACAGAGCCCAGGCAGAATGTTTAGTCGTGGGTTCTAGGCAGTGACGGGAAATAAAAATACTGTATTGCATTAAATTCTTTTTTTTTTTTAAACACAGGTTCTCACTATGCAGTTCAGGATGGTCTTGAGCTCACTTTGTAGTCCAGGTTGGTCTCAAACTCAGAAGGATCTTCCTGCCTCAGCCTCCTGAGTGCTGGGATTACAGGTGTGAGCCACCACGCCCGGCTTGCATTAAATTCTGAAACGGATTTTTTTTCACCTTCTGATCTGAAATTAAGCAGTATCTCATACTCTCGCGATTAGGATCAGTAGTATTTTTTTCCCTTTCTGAATAGTACCTCTAATAATGTATCTTAGAGTGGATGCTCTTAGATTTGTTAACACGTAGTACTTATAAATGCTGAATGCTTTCCAAACGCTACCTTATAAATAAATCAAAGCACAGGCAGACTTTGCAGACCAGCCTGAGAGTCAGACCTGGGGATGGGAGGGCACGTTCTCCTGAGACTCATGGGCACGCCTCTGGCACGCCATCCCCTGAGTTCAAGGCACGGATTAGTCACGTAAGAGCCAACAAAATTCTTCCCAGATTTTTCAGACCTTGCTGTGTGTTAGTCACAGTATGTGAAGTGCTTTTCACTTACTGAGCCCTGGCCAGCTCTTTGGATGGGTCCTGTTTTAATCCCATCTTTCAGAGGCACAAATTCTAGCTGAGTCCACTCGCTCTGGGTGCTGTAGATTGCAAACCGCCGGGCGGAGCCGGAGCACAGCTCCGTAGCGCTGCACACCGCGGTCCCGGGCTCCCTGCCCGCTCGCTTCGCTCCCCAGGAGATGATAATTTCCAGTGTGTGGTGTTTCTACTCCTTTTGATGACCATTCGCGTAGTCAGAATTGTTGCTCCTCAATTTTTCTTTGCAAACTGACTTTTCTGGGTCTTACAATATCCACTGATCATTAAATGACTATCCTAGTTTTAATTGGACCGAGATTGTTGATTTGTAATGAATAGGCCAGTAGAAAAATACTTTCCTTATTGAATAATGATTAACGCAAAATCATTTTAAAAGTTAGTTTCCAAAGAGACATTTGTTATTATGATGGTGATGAATTGCACAAAGGTGGGATTGTGACAATTTTCCCTAAGAAGAAAAAATAAATCAAAAGCTGGGGTATAGCTCAAGGGCACAGTGCCTGCCTGGCAAGTGCGAGGTCATGAGTTCAAGTCCCAGTACGAAAAAAAAAAAAAAGCAATCTCTAATTGGCCAGATTGTTGCCCTCGTGTTCCCTGAGAGAACATAGTGTCAGTTCAACTGGCTGGACTCGCTGACCTTGTATAGTTTGGGACCTGTTTTTCATTCCAGCCCCAAGGGCCTCCAGTGTAATCTTAAGAAATTACTGCAGAAATTTCACTTCAGGAACAGAAGATTCTCTTAGACCAATTCATTGCTTCTTTTTTTTTTTATTCTTTGCAGGAGGCAGATCTGGAGGAGGCAGTGCGGACACCATGAAGAGAAGGGGGAGGACACTAACATGGACAAACTGAAATGTGCGCCCTCCTCCTCCTCCTGCCCCTCCTTCCTCTCCCCCTCCTCCCCCTCCTCTTCCTCCAAAGGCCTGTCCAAACAGATTGCTGGATCCACACCCAGAGTTTCTGCTTCATCGCTTCTCAGCTCTGCTGAGCCCTGAGAATTTGCATTTAGAATAAATCCCTAGGTGCTGTCGGTCTGGATACCATGCTCTGAGACTCACTGGTCTCCATGCATATCAGAAGACCCAAGTTTGAATCCTGAAGTCTTCATTTTCTTAGATGTGGCTTGGGGAAATTAATTCTCGGAGTCTCTATTCCTTATTTGGTAGACTGAGCTGCCAACTACTGGTTCTACTGAACTGTCTGTCAATTACCTGTTACACTGTGAGAATGAAATAAAATAAAGCATGCAAATTATTTCAGATCCTATGGTTGTTCTCATTATGAGTATTTTTGTGAAAGAAGCTATAATATATGTCAATCCATACAGGAACTAAGAAATCTTTTATTGGGGACCTAGCCCAAATCCCTAATCTCCAAATGTGTGTATAGCAATAAATGAGACAAGTGATATGATTTTAGGGCTCCAGGAAGATCAAAACCCTCTAGTGGAGTGTGAGATTCTGCAGGCTGAGACAAAGCTTCTCTGGGAAGCCCATAGTTATTAGGTTTTCAAACAAAGAGAGGAGATCCTGAGGAAAGCACGGAAACTGAGCAGGACCTTGGGAGTCACTTCAAAGACTTCTCCAAGTAGTAAGTCATGCTAATTTAAGAGAACTGTCTTATCTCCATGATGACATTGATGGTGGGAATGAGACTGCAGGAGTGAGTTGCCTGCAGTCGCAGGCTCCATCTACTTAGTTGGGGTTGGAGCCAGGTGTCCTCAGCTGTGGCCTTATCTTGCCCTTTGAGGTACCTCTGGCAACACAGACTACTACAAGCCTCAGCCAGAACCAGTGATTGAGGGAGATTCACTTACTATGAATCTGCCACCCATCTCCAGATAAGGGGCCTAGGCCTAGGATGGACTCACAGATAAACACAGAAAGCCAATCAGCCAGTTCACAGTGGTCTCCATCAGTCTTTGAACTGCACAAGGCCTGCAAGAGCAATTCAGAAAACTGAAAGTGGATGTTGCATCCTGGGTTATACACCACAGAGGCCCTGGGGCTCAGCTTCGTGCTTGTGGGAAGAGCACGAATTCTATTGCCCTCCTAAATCACATACATATATATGTGTGTTGAGATCCCCACTCCACAGGGCTCGAGTCTCGTTCCTGGAGGGAAAATGAAGAAAGGAGCATTTGCTCCAACAGGGTGAAGTGTTTGAGGTGAGAAATGGAGGAAGCAGCATAGTGCCTGGTACGGAGAAAATGTCAGAGCCTAAGATGGCTGGGAGAACCAAAGCCAGGTGAGAGGAAGTGCAGTACCATTTTGACGATACTACTGTGTCCCACGAGGTAGCCAGCACCCTGAGCCCCAGCCCTGAGCACCCCCGGACTCACTGACCTCCATGGTTATCCCAGCAATCCTAGTGACAGCTGAGCACTTCGCCTGCAGTCAGTGGCCAGCAGCCGGAGCTCTTTTTCCTCCTCTTTCTTTACAATTATCCCACTTATTTCTTGGCCAGGACCTACGGTGTAGTCATCAAGCAACGCATCACGGAATTCCCTAGCAAACACAGCACCAATCACAGGAAAGATTAGCCGGATTATGTGGAGATTAGTGAGCAGAGCTTTTCATTTTCCCCTTCTGTCGAGTGACACTTGAATCAAGCCTAAGCCAGACAATGCATGACAGTACAGTGAACATGGTACTAATAAACACCGGATAAGCTGCAGCCATGCACCCTAACTAGTGGAAGTTCCAGACTTGCAAAACCCTGGAGTTAGCAGAAACAGCAACTGGAGCACGGTTGTTGAGCCAGTAGCTGAGCCTGATGCCAGGTCATGGGGCTGGAATGCCGCTCGTGATGCCACGCGCGACAGACGCTCCTCTTAGGCCTCTCGCTGATCAGCAGTCACTTACCCGCTGCATGTCTTTGCACATTGCACAGACCCGCACTTTGCCCACTGGCTCCACATCACAAGTGATACGCGGACAGGGTGACGCGGAACCTACAAGCCCGTTCCCGAGACAGCCAGTGATTGACTTAGCAAAAATGGAGAGAATTTGTTGAGCTTGTACCTTTCTTCTCCTGCAGGGCTTAAGGGCACTGAGTGAGTCTCAGGAGAGCTGGGAAAAGGTGGGTGGGGCACGTTAACGATATCTGAGAGCATCCACTTCCTGTCCTCATATTCCTTGCTGGCAAATATGGAAAATGTGGTTCTTTACATGAGTATGGGATACTTCACTTTTGTTTCTAGCCTTTAAACCAGGGTCGAGGCAGCGCTGATGGTTTTTTTTTCTTTTCTGATGGAAATATCTCCCATGACTGGGAGATGGTGCACTGCCTATTTTTAGATGATTTTTTTTCCCTATGAACTCAACATAAATTTCTGACTGTACAGCACTCCACTCTGTGTCCAGATCTCAGTCACCTCTGATTCTGAGGACTTTTTGCCCTTTCTTCCATGACCTGAGCCTCTGAATTACCTGGCTTCCTTTCCTGTAAGCATCTGCAGGATTCCCTAGTGTTTCTGGTCCCTTCTCCTTGGCTGACCTCGGCTCTCGTTCTGTCTCAGCCACCTCTAGGGGAAGCTATGTCATATGCTCACTCACAGATCAGCTCCGCTCCCACTGTAGGATGGCAGATTCTGAAATCCTCCTCTGTAGTCTTCTGTTTTCTGTTACAGGGAACACAATACCACAGAATGCTAATTTTTAAATAAAAAAGGTAAATTTGGCTTACAATTCTGATCCAGCATTAAAAGGCTGAAACTGGCAATGGCTTTCTAGCTGGCAAAGTCCTGAGGTGGCACAGGGCATCATATGAAAGACAGGGAGGACATATGCTTGTCTATCCTCTGGTCTCCTCTGCCCTTACAACGCCACCATATTCAATCAAGGAGGGCTATAATTTGGATCATAAATGTTCCCCCAAGGGCCTATGTGGTCAAGGGTTGGTCCTCTGCTAGTAGAGTTACTGGGAAGCAGTGAAGTCTATCAAAAGTAGGGTCTAGTTTGAAAAAATTAGGCCACTCCACTGAGGGCTGCCCTTGAGAGGGACTCTGGGACCCTGGCTCCTTCCTTTTGCTTTCTAGCCACCAGGAGAGAAGAGGCCTCCTCTGCCACACACTTGTGTTGTGGAGCCAAAGCCCTGGGGGATTGAGTGACTCATGGACTGAGACCTCTGCAACCATAAGCTAAGATAAACCCCTTCCCTCACTGGGCTGATTATCTCAGGTATTTGTTACAGAGACAGAAACTGACTAGCACTTGGGGTTCCACCCTGATAACCTAATCTAATCTAAATCACTTCCCAAGGTCTCCCCTCTAGTCACCATAGCTGAATTAAATTTCCAACCTCTTAATACCTTATCATGGATATCAAGCTTCAACAGGAGCTTCAAGGGGGACACAATATATCCACAACATACTATCCTTCTTCCTTATTGCTTTTACTGTGCCTTTATCTTATCAAGAATGCTAGCTGGTCTTTTCTGGATCATTTGTCCTCCACAGGATTTGATTTCTTTGCTTCCCCGTCAGTCTAGTTCATCCGTCAACCATTTCTTCTCAGTCCTACCCTACGAGCCCATTGGAGGACTTCCTTTTGTGGTTCTGGTAACTCTCCAATCTGGACCTGGTTGTCCAGATTGCCCAATCTAATCCATACTGGTCACAACTTCCAGGATGATTATCCAGACTTTTTGCTCCTTGAGATCTTGGTCAGCTCTTGTCCTGCAAGGCCCTTGTGCATTTCTTTCTATTTTGCTCAGTTTCTTTTCTCTCCTTTGAAATTCTCTTCCTCTTCTCTACCTGAAAAATATCATCTGTTCTTTCTAGAGTCCATCTCAGATAAAATCTCCGGGTTCTCCCGACTTAACCTCACCCTTCCTCAGTGTTATAGTTCCCTGCTAGCTGGAACGGCTGATGCGCTTGTTTCCCCTTTCCTACAGTATGATCTATGTAAAGCATATGAGCTATGGATTTAGAAAGAGAACTGGGCTAACTTCCTCGTAGACAGTTGTGCACTGGGAGGAGCCACTCCAGTTTGCTAAGACTGAGCTTCCTGCTGCCCAGAGAGGTCTTACTTCCTACCTCATGGGATTGTTAGGAGATTAAGGGAAATTCGATGCCATATTATGGCCACTCAATTAATATTACTTCTTCCCCTTCCTCATTCCTATGTCCTTGAGGTATAAGACCCTGTCCCATTTGCCTTTATGTCCTTTGAAATGCCGGCAGCGCTCAGCACAGGATAAGTAAGTGATCAGTAAATATTTACTGAATTCAGATAGCCAGGTCCTGTATCCTCTTTCCTGTTGGAAGTTGGAGCTGCACTCACAGCTTCATTTGAGACCTTCCTGCTTAAACTGGAGCTTCCCCAGCAGTCCTTCTCTTACTTAATTTTAGTAAGTTTACAGCAAAATAGACAGTGTGCAGATGCTTAGCAGGTTGCCCTGGTACCAAGAGTTCTGAACGGTCCCTTGAGAAAGACTAGTAACTGTGCTCTGCATCTAGCCTGGAGTAGAGAGAACACATTTTTTTCACAAAAACTCAGTCATAACAAGGCCATCTGAGAAGCTTTCCTTTCAGGTTATTGATTCAACATGGTACAATCTGGTTGCGATCCGTTATGGCCCCTTTCTTATGCCAAGTTGCTTTGAGGTAGGCTGGGAGCCCTGACTCACATCCGTGTGTGTATGTGTGTGTGTGTGACCACATTACAACATCTGATTGTCCCCTGCTTATCTTGTGTTGTTAGAGCAAAACACCAGGCAAGGTGCATTATAAAGAGAAATGCCAAAACATATGGCACTAGTGACTGGCAGGAGCTTTTGTCTTGGGTCACAACAGGTGGCAGGGGCTCACTCAAGAGAGGCCACATGGTGAGACAGAAAGCAGGAGACCGGGAAAGGCCAGGCTTGCCCTTTGATAACAACTCACTCTTCCAGGAACGGACCATTCCTGCAAGACCCAGTCCACTCCATGAGGTCCCTCTAACCCTGTCACACAGGTGCACAAGGCTCAACTGTCCCCTCCTACCCCACCCCTTACAGGTCTCTCTCTTTCGATACCATGACAGAAAGGATCAAGCTTCTAGCACAAGAGCCTCTGGGGAACAAATGTTATCCAAACCACAGAGCTAATCATGCTATGGAATTGCTGGCCAGGAAAGAGCTTCTTTATAAGGAAAAACAGGCAGGGACATAGCTCAGAGGGATAAGCACCTGCCTGGCAAGTGCAAGGTCCTGAGTTCGATTCCCAGTTTAAAAAAAATAAAGGAAAAACAGAACTTCAAGCTAGATACATTTGTTAAAGATATCAAGTACAGGAGGAAGTGTAGAGGCCTGGATTAAAATCAGCTCCACTATGAGTTGTGGATCCTTATGTAAGCTACCTAGATCCCTTTTACTTAAAAAAAAAAGTGATGACAATGCTTGTTTCACACATTGCTGTGAGACCAAATGACATGCTTATGGATGCACCCAGGAGAGTGACCGTGCAGAGAGCCGACCATGAACAGATGTTAGCAGGAATGCTGTTATGGATTAAAAACTGGTGGTCAACTTACACCAGTTGAATTAAATCAGCATGGTGCTGAGCGTAGATGGTCCACTTGAGGAAAGTTTCCAGCATAAATATTGACGTGGAGAAGGAGAAGGAAGGTGTTGATGCATTGAGGCGTTGTGGGTTCTCCTACGTGTTGCTGTTTGAGCCGTTGGTTCTCCTGGAGAAGCTCTGGTCCTCACATTGAGCATTGCTTCCTGGCTCCGGAGGAGAAGACGTGTGCTGCTTGGTCTTCAGGATGAGCTCACCTTGGCTTCCTGGCATATACTTGACTGTGCTTATCATCGGAGGAGCTCGGGGCCTCCGTGTCACTGAGGATGGCTGTGATGCTTTTCAGGACAGCTCTGATCTTTGCTGAGTGTGACTTCTTGGCTGCAGTGTAGAAGCCTCAACCTACCAGCACAGCTCTTTCACCCCGCTGGCATAGACTTCCTGGCTTCCACCACTGACCTTTGGGCCTTCCCAGCACGGATCCATAAAAGAGACTGGCATGAGTCCTTCTTATGGGCTCTAGACCTCCGGTTGGACTCGTGGGTGGCACAGTCATGGGCTCTGGGTCTTCATCTGGACTCATGTGGGACATTGCTGTAGGATCCAGGCCCTTGGCTGAATATCCTGAGTTTTTAGTGTTGTAGACAGATTTCCTGCATTTTCTTGTGTTAACTCTGGGTGACCATCATAAAATGATAGTATAAACTCCATGTCCTGATTTTAATTGGTCTCCTCACAACCCCTGACTACAACAGATGCCAAAGAATTGTGAGAACTTTCTCATGCAAGACTGCGCTCAACACGCTCACTTTGCCCGAGGCAGCAGCGCTCCGTGTTATTTCCACCTCTCTGCTGCCACATGTTCACAGGAGTCGCCTTGCTGAGGCTCCGGTGCTCAGATGCTAGGCCCACACTGCCTGGATATTGCTATGAAAACTAACAAGTGAATCACTTTCCAGGAAAGCCCTCCTCAATGCAGATGGGGCTCGTCCCAGTAGTGGAAGGTATCCAGAGAGAAACTCTGAGGTCCCTCAGGAGGGGACGCCTGCCTTTAGACTCCTCCAGAGCTGTGATGTCACTTCTGCCTCCTCCGGCTGCTTGCCTCATCAGCAGGTTTTAACTTGGCAGCCTCGCAACTGTGTGAGCCAGTTCCTCAAAATAAATCTCTGTTTCCCTCTCTCTGTCTCCCTCTCTCTGTCTCTCTGAGAAGAACTTGTATGAGAAGAGAGACAGAGAGACAGAGAGAGAATGGGGTTCTCTCTTGGTCGTATTTCCCGGGGAGCCCTAAGGGAGCTGCCTTGTTCCCTGGGTAGTAACCAAATGCCAGAGGTCGCATCCAATGCATCTTCAGCTCCATGCCAGCAGCCCCGTGGTAGCTGCTCTTGCTTAGCAAACGGACAATTAGCAGCTCACATATACTTACTATCTTGTCAAAAAGGCACTTGCATATAAGGCTGGATGGATTCCTTCCCCCACCAACATTTTGGGGAACACCTACTCCATCTCGCTGTGTCTGGTACTGGTGATGCAAAGATGGAAAACCTTCTTGTTACTTAAGAGTGGGCTGAGGGGGTGGTGAGAGGCAGTGGGAGGCAGAGATGAGGAAGTGGAAGGTAGAACAGGGCAAGGGAAGGTGTTTATCCAGGAGCGACCATAGGAGTGCCTGGCATAAGGCAGGGCACTGGGTGTTTGTTTGTAACAGCATCTTGCTTTGTAGTGCAGGGTGGCCTTGAACGTGTGGTAATTTTCCTGCCTCCATCTCCTGAGTGTTGGGGTGACAGCCATGCACCCCCACACCTGGCTGCAGGGTGCTTGGAAAGGAAAGGAAGGGATGGAAAGAGATGAGATGGAAGAAAAGGAGGGGAAGGAGGAAAGGAGAAACGGAAACACTCCTCGCTGGCATCAGGCTGAGCTGACAGCCATGGGACAGGAGCAGAGTTTCTGGTCCCCTAGCTGATCCTAACCCTCCGCATCACGAAGCCCAGTGCTGTCACACAAGGGGTGTGGACACCGAGGCTGAGTGGAGGCAGATGTGCTTGCTGCTGACCTGGTGAGTCAGGAGTGGGGTCCCCTGCCTTCCCTCCTCCACCCCACTGTGGGGCCTGCCAACGCCCTGGCAGGGCTGGGGACAGGCCCAAAACCCACTGTCACTTCTGCATGCTGTGATTTCACTTTCCAGAGCTGGCAGCAGTGAACAGCCTGCCAACCTCTCTGACCCTACAGCTGCGGCCCACAAGTGACCTGGGAGAAACCCACTTCCGTTCCCACTAACTACAAAGAGCCGAGCAGATGTGCTGCACAGTCAGGGTGCCCGTCCCAGAACCCGATGGGAAAGGGAGGGACAGCTCTGCAAAGGAAGAAGAGAAGGGTAACTGGTAAAAATGAAAGTACGCTTTCTCTAAAAGCCCGAAGCAGCCCTGTCACTTTTTTCCTCAGAAGTCCTGCATGGGAACCAGTAAATTTACTCGCCTTCCAGTAAATGACAGCCCTGGTCTCACTACTGCTGCCCACTGCATCTCCTTCCTGCTCGCCCTGTGGCTGCAAAGGTGAGACAGACAGAGGCTCAGGAGTCAGGAAGCACAGAGGTGGCCTGCGCCTTTACCCTCTTCCTGGCCTGCTGGGTGTGCCGTGCTACCAGCAAGGGGTTGTCCTCCTCCTCCTCCCTCCCTCCTTCTCTCTCTCCTTCTCTCTTTCTCTTTCTCTCTCTCTGGGGCTGGTCAGGAAGCTGGAAACTAAGCTCATCTCTAGCCTCCCATACACTCTTTCAAGTCCCTTTTCCACTTAGCTCTCTTCAGTCTTGGTTCTCAACACAGCCTGGAAGCTGGGGTGGACCCTGGGCTGCCCACTCTTTGGAGAGCGCCGACTTACACAGCTGGCCTTTCCTCGAACTGGCCATGGCCCAAGGCCCACCTGGGACAGAGGCTCAGCCTTGTCCCTCCAGTGCCACTTTCTACCCCTGCCCACAGAGCTGCCAGGTACTTCAGGGAGAATTTAGAAGTCAGTGAGTCACAATAGCTGCTTAACGAACGTCACCTCTTTTGCTATTTCTGAACTTTTCTGGGCCTCACCAATGCTAGAATGTCGGTAAAGTTTGCGTCATTGCAATGCTTGGACTTTTGGGGACAGGAAGGGCATCAGCCATCCAGCATGAGTTGGGTACAAGGACTGAATCTGGAGGTCACAGGGGCCCTGACCCAGAGCACCTGGCTCCTTCCCCTTGGGAAGTGGGTCTAATTCCAGTCTCAGCCCCCACCCCCACGTCCTGAGCATTCAGCTCTGAGTGGACAGCTAGACTTCCTGAATCGCAAGCGATGCAATCAGGTCCTTGCCAGATGGCCAGGCAGCTGGACACTATTTTTATATGAAATCACTTTGAAGCCTGTGAGCAACAGAACTATCGCTTTCATGGCGACCACCTGAACTCTCCTAACACTGCAGATCAGGAGGTCTCCAGCCACTTCACCCAGCAGAGGAAGGTGACAAACTTGATGTTCTCCAACTGTACTTAATCATTCTTCATTTGGCTTTCCGAGACAGGGTCCAGTATGTAGCCCAGGCTGGCCTTGAATTCATGTTAATCCTCTTGTCTCAGCTTCCCAAGTGCTGGAATTACAAGTGTGCACCAGTATGCCTAGCTTCTTTTTCAATATAAAATCAATAATATAATTGGACTCCAACATCTGCAGCATTTCAGTCACTCATTTCACCTCGTGTTTCCAGCAGGGACAGCTGTGCACATAGGATTTTCCACTGAGCGGAGGCTCAGGGTGCTGACAGCCCGGGGGAAGCTCCAACCTGTTTGTTTCCAGTCTCTCTGCTTCCCTGTGGGGCTGTGCTTGCCAGGGGCTGTGCTGTGTAATCCATGAAGTCAGAGGCCACAGATGCTCTGCCCAGGACTCTGTCCCTGCACTGACCCAGGGCCTGGCACCCAGAAACTACAAATAAATATTTACAGAGCCAGAGATCTTTGGCTGTGTAATTGTGTTCCTTGTCCTTTTCTACATCTATTGCAACAAATGCTTCTCAAAGGTCAGGAATGACAAAAGGAAGAGAAAAAGAAGCAAGACATAATTACTCCCTGTCCCTGCACATCACAGGCCCAGGGCTATGTGCTTGGCCCGGAATCCTCATCATTCTGAGAGAGGGGGAGGGGGAGAGAGGAATCTGTGAAGTTACCAGGTAGAATAGAAAAAAATAAAGTGAGAGGATGTGTTCAGAAGAAAACATTTAAGCACCCTCTTCCCTGTGGAAATAAAATAATAACGTTAAATTGTACTAAGCAGACTTGTAGTTTATATTTATTATGATACCGCTGCTCGCAGTAAGCCTGTGAGGTAGGTAGATAGCACAGTCATGCCCACTAACATGGAGGAAAACATTGGAATTCACGAGAATCTACATAACTTGCTCAAGTTGCTAAGTAGAGAAGTTGGAGCTCCACTTCAGGTCTGCCTGAGCCCAGAGCTTGATCACTAGCCCTTGGCGAGTTCAGTATATAAGGTCAAAGCCCAAGCCTCATTCTTCGCTAACTCACAGAACTTGGCTTGAGGTCACAGCCGCCATGTTGATTTGGAAGGACACACAGTCCAAGGTACCAGAGCAGAGTCATTTTCCCAGAAAACATGAAAGGCAACACCAAGGGCAGCTGAGAAAGAGCCCGTGGAACAAATAGCACCAGATCCTGTAAAAGAAAGAAATCACCCTTCGTTTTGTTTGGAATTTATAGCATCAAGTTAAAGAGTATTTGCAAGTGGCTATAAGATGCTGACCACAAGTCACACCCAGAAGATCCTACAGGCCATTTATTCTGCCTTGCTCTTTTGCCAAGGACTAAACTAAATACAGGCCAGATGGGGAGAAATCTTACGATGGTGTATGAGTGGATGGTCTTCACCAGTAAAGGAAATGTGAGACCAATCACCAGAGCTCCCTGCTGGGCTTGAGTTTTGCTGTTTGCTGGCAAGGGCTGTCAACTCGACTGGCAGAGTTCTCATCATGGAACTTTCTTGCCTGCCAGCATCTCCAGGCCATCTATGTGGTGTGCTTCTTCTCAGAATGCTGGCTCATCTGCTTTTTCAACATTTATAGAAAACTGAAGGAAACAAAAGCAAAGAAAGAAGATGAGTAAACACTTTTGGAACAAAACATTAAGCTCACTTCCGTTGTAGCTTAGAGTTAGTGCCTTTTAAGATATTCATGATAGCTTTGCAATTGGTTGGTATTTACTGTATGTTTATTGTTTGCATGCACGCATGAGCGACTGTCCATTAACCATTCTTTGGCACATTCTGTGTGTAACATATAGTGGTGACGTAATCACCCCTGCCAGTCAGAAGAAAGAAACTTGGGTTAAATCCTAACATGCACAGTTGGGGTTACGTAATAAGAAACCTGAAAATCACTGTTATAAATGGGTCTTAGGGGTGATGACTTTTTAGACACACACACACACACACACACACACACACACACACACCCCAACATTGACAACCTCTTGATAACAAATGTGTTAGTTAGCATTTACTTAAGATGAATTAATCATCTTTCAAATACACCTGGATAACCACACAGTCTCTTTAACTAAATAGATCCCAAACCATCATATTCAAAGATCATTCTTCTACATCTTCACTTTTTTTTAAACTGGCTATATTGCTTAATCACCAGGCTTTGAACACAGCTATGGAGACTGTGATATCCCTTGACTTGAAGGATTTAGTCACCAAGGTCTGCTGATTTTTTCTTTACAGCCTCTCTTTGGTCACCCATTCCTTCTTTTCTGTTCCTATTTCCCAACTCTCCAGGCAGGTCCTCGCATGCTTGGTCTCTGATATCTCCTCGGCAGTGTAACTCACCTGCTTGCTGAAATGCCCCCTCCACCAGATGCTATAGACTAGTTATGCATATGTTAAAGCGTAGCCTCCAAGTATGGCTGTATTTGGAGAGAACTGAGGGTGAATGGCATTGTAAGGTAGGGGTCTAGTGTCTTTGTATGAAGAAGAAGAGACACTGAGATGTCCCTTCCTCTCTGCTTGTGCATAGAGAAGAGGTCACATGAGACACAGAGTGAAGGCCTCTCTAAAGCCAGGAAGGCAGGGCTCACCAGGGACCAAATTTCCAGAACCGTGAGAAATTAAGTTTCTGTTTAGCTACCATATTCAGTCCTGACTTAGAAAGGGGCCATTCTGTGCAGTCTTAGCAGAGGCTAACTGAGCCCATGGGATGTCAAACTGAGCCCATGCTTTTTAGAAGTCTTCTGATTAGTCAGCCGAAGCCCTTTGGCTTTGACCCTGAGGCCTCCCTCCATGTGACCCGCAGTTGCCTGTCCAGCTGCCAGCCTTCACATTGTTCCTGGCAGGCAGTCCGCTCCTATGATCCTCTCACTGTTCTCCAGACACACTCAGCACTTTCTGGAGCCACCATGAAGCAGGAAGTCCTTGGGATCTGCCCATGGTTGCCATGGTTAAAAGATGAGTCACGTGACAGGGTGAGAGAAACCCATGAGAGATGTGCTAGAGACAGTGTCTCTTGGTCCATTTCTTCCTTGCCCTCCGAGCCCCCCTGAGATTAGGAGAGCATTCATGCACAGATGCGAAGCTTGGCGGCTGAGTTATGAGTCAGTGAACTATGTACATAGAGACCCAAGTAAGGGTAAACACGTTCAGTTTTATGGATTATGGTTTCTGTCACAACTTTACAGCTTGCAAGGAGCCACAGGCAAGAAAAAGAAAAAAAAAGAAAGAAAAGAAAAGAAAAATGGCCACAGGCAGTCCCTAAATAAATGAGCATGACTGTGTTCCAATAAAACTTTATTTACAGATATAGTTACGGAGCCAGATGTGACTCTTGGGCCATAGGTAGACAATCCCTGACCTGTCAGTCTCAGGGCACCAGTATTGGTCTTAGAAAGGAAGTAGAACAACTTTGGCAGCCTGTGTTACATGAGGGAGAGACAAGTCTCCGTTCTGAAGCTCTCATTACTACAGGTCTGAAACTCGGGGTCAGAATCAAGGAAGGCATGTTGGAAATGCAGAATCTCAGCCACCCCAGACTTCATAATTCCTAATTTGGAATCTGCTTTTTTTTTTTTTTGTCCTTTTGAGACAGGGTCTCAGCATGCAGTTCAGGCTGGCCTTGAGCTCACTTTGCAGCCCAGGCAGGTCAGGAGCTCACAACGATTCTCCTGCCTCAATCTCCCAAGTGCTGAGATTACAGGTGTCAGCCGCCATGCCCAGCTAAAATGTGCATTTTTATAAGTCCTGGTGACTGGGAGGTGACCCAGAGCTTGAGAAGCTACTGATAATCAAATGGTCCTTTACTTACAGCTGAAAGCACCCGTAACTTACGTGACAAGTCAGAATGAAATCTCGAACACGCTGCATGCTTTGCTAGGGCCTTTGGTCTTGAGGACCTGAGGACATTAGAGCATTTTAAGTGTGGAGCGAAATGATCAGGTTTGGGCATAGGCCTCCTAAAATACAGTGAGTACCAAAGAAATCCTCATTCATGCCGTTTCCCAAGCCAGGAAGCTTCTTCCCACCATGGTCCTACCGGATGGAGACTCTGGAAGACCTGCTTTCCTTTCCAGGATCCAGAAAGCTTCCTGTTTCTGGCTTTAAAGTGGTTGCTAGACTGTAACTCCAGTGTTCCTATTTGGAACCTGAGACTGGAAAGCTTTTGCTCTGTTTTATTTTGATTTTTGTTTTGAGGTAGCATCTTAAACTATGTAGTTCAGGCTGGCCTTGAACTCACAGCAATCCTCCTGCCTCAGCCTCTCAAGTGTTGAGACTACTACAGGTGTGTACCACCCTGTCCAGAAGTACTGAATATCAATTCTAGTGACATTTGGCACTGCTGCTACCCTGGTTGGCCCATTTATTTTCTGAATATATATTTTCCTCTCTTGCTAGGAAGATTCTAAGCTACTCTAGTTTAAGAAATCATATTTTAGGATTTTTCATTCTTCCCACAAGCCCCTCAAAGTGCTTTGAATGTGAGTACAGTAGATTCATGATGAACATAAAATTAATTCTGAAAATATGAGCTATCATTTATTTCTTTCCCAAGGTCCTCAAATAACACTTAACTAGGATCAGTATCTTGAACGTGAACATCACTTTCTAGTTGGGTTAAAAAAAGATAGAGTCAAAATGATCTAAATATTATCAATTTCTTTGAAGGAGAAGCCTTTTCCTATCACTGGTGTGTAGGTTTTGGCCAGGAACAGTTTCTTTCGTAAGAATAAGGTACACATACTTGCTCCTCAGGCACCGTACTCATTAAGTCACTGCATCTTCCTGTGGTTCGTATATAAAGAGCTGAAACCCCCAAGTGCGACCTCTCATCCAGCCCCCACAGCGTGGCTGTGCGCTTGTGCACAGGTGACAACGGTAAGCCTTCCGTGAACTAGTGTGGATGCTCGGCCCATGCACACTCCATGCAAGGGGCAAAGGTCACCCCGGCTGCATTACTGACACAGCCAGGAGGGCTCAGCACCTTTGATGAGCACCTGCCGATGGTCACACAGCTACAAGTTTGGTGGCAATGAGGGGAAATTGGAATCCAAAGCAAACAAGCTCCTGAACCCTGATGATGCACTGTTTCCATAAACAGAGCTTCAGGTCAGTGATGGCCAACCTTGGCCACTCTGTTTCCATCTGTGCACATCATCAGTGAGGATTTTCCTGCAACAGCTAATTTAGATAAAGCTCTGATGTTGTAAATAAAGGGTTCAAAGTCATTCATCCTACGGTCAAGGTCAGCAAGGGATGATTTCTCTACTTGAGGCTCTTTCCCAGGAGGAATTCATGATTCCATCTATATGATCAATATGAGGGAAATCCCTTGGCAATCACGGCAGTTGGCAGTTACAGTGCTTCTCTGTTGCTTCAGAGTCTGTGGTGAGCAATGCTGAGCACGTGATCTTGTGGATCTTCCCGAAGGTCAGAGACTGCATTGCAAAGCCTGAGGTGACAGCCACACAGTCAAATTAAAACATGGAGCAGTACCTCAGTGGCCCTGGGAAACAGAAGGCCCTCGGGGGTCATGAAGTCTGAAAGTGATTGTTCATTTCTGGATAATTCTCATAACGTGGCCCAGTTTGTATCGTGCTTCATTCAACTCCCCGCCCCGTCCCCGCTCCGCCAGAACCTAACCCTGAATGCCGTTTTCCACATCTTAGAAAATCAGATCGTGTCTCCTGAAGATTTTTTCTTCCCCAAATCATTACAGTAATCACGCCTCCTTTTTTTCCCTTTTCTCAGTAGGTTGGCACCAAAGACTAAGGTTTATATGCCTTCAGATTTTAGAATTGTTCCTAGAGGCATGAACTCTTTTAAATGGCACTAAGTTGAAGCTTGTAGAGAAACACTCCTGCCCAGGATTTTAGCAGTCACCATCCGCAGTGTCAGTGTCTAATAAAGTGATATTCTCTTCCGGAGCCCGTCTGCTCCTCCCCACTCGGATTTGCTGTGTGAGTTCTTTTAGGAGTACAGTTCTGGTGTCACATGCACCACTTGGGCTGTGACCTCCTGTTTGGCATTCTGTGTTTTGTCCCTTCTCTTGTGACAAGTCCTTCCTTCCAGGGAACTCCTACTTCTCGCAGAGGCTCACGCCAGGCTCCTCCTCCTCTATTCCCATCAGGAACCGGGTCCTGCGGATCAGACCTTCCAAGCAGATCCCACACCTATTTCCACTCTCACCTCCATGCAAACCATCACAATTGCTGTCTTCATGCCACTTGTGTGACAGAGACATGTGGTGGTGTCACTCTGCCCAGGCACCCGTTCTTCAAAAGGGAATGCTGGGCCTGGTGGCACAGCCTGTAATCCCAGCACTTGGAAGGCTGAGACAGGAGGATTGGAAGATGAGATGAGATGAGACAGAATTTCTGTGAGTGTGAACCCAGCCTGGGCTACATCATGAGTTCAAGGCCAGTCTGAACTACACTGGAAGAGTCGACCTCAAAAAGAAACAGAAAAACTACTCCATGGATCAAGTCCTCCAAAAACTTCCTGCTGACCTTCAGTAAAACCCACACACAGGTAAGATCTGGCAGTCCTCCAGCCTCCTTGAGACCTGTGTGTTCACACAGTCACCCTGACCTTCTGATCTTCCTCCCAAGAGCCATGTTCCTTTCCATCTCCCACAAAGTTAAAGCCCTTTTCATGCATTGCACCTTCTCCCTGCAGCCCAGATGCCGCTGCCCCTGCGGCAGTGCCATTCTTCAATGCAGAGCAGACTTTGGAAGGACTTTTCCCACAGTCTAATCTGACCTCCCAGGCAGGCAGGTGTCACTGCCCCATCCAGCTCCTTCACACACAATGAACACTGCTCCAAACCAAGCGGGTACCGGGCTGGCTTTCAGAGAATCCTGTTTTTCCGGTGTTGGCTTCCTTCGGATTCTGTTCAGGAGGATCCTGGAGAGAGATGGGAAGGAAGGAGGAGCGAGAGGGACTCTGTCCTCTCATCAGAAGGCAGTGAGCCCTGTCACTTGTGCCAACACCCTGTACACTGTGACTGCATGGCTGGGGTCTGTCCCCTGTAGCTGGCAGAGCCCCTCTTCGGGGCTGTCACATAAACTTCATAAAGCAGTAAAATACAGCACTGTGCTGTGTTCACTCTATACTAAGTGCATATTTAATTTGATTATTCATGGAAACGGGTATGAAACGTTTTCATTGTGTGTTTATTATCACGCAAATAAACATTCTAAGTACAAAGATGGGCGCTGCGTCCTCCCTCTGCTCATCCGGTGACAGCGGCCCTGCCTACCAGGGGACCGGGATTCAGAGCCCGGCCTGCATCTTCCACTGGGAGCTTAACAACTCCCCCCACGTTCCTCTGTCGGGGCTGCTGAGACCTTAATTACAGGGCTTGGTGGTGCTCACTTGCCAGGGGCATCCGGATGGGTCGAGATGAACTTCCAATGACTCAGGTTAAGGCGAGGATGGAAGAGAGGATTCTGGACCTGTGAAAACATGTCTGTGAGCCTCCAGGGAGTCGAGGAGCCCCGATTTTTCCTACTGGTGCTTATATAACACTTGCCTGGGTAGCACTTTTCTAAGCAGCTCTTAGTTTAGCTCTTACAGCTCATAACAAAAATATGAGGTAGGTGCCACTGACGGCCACATTCTCAGAGGCGAGGAAATTGAGGCACAGTGTTTAAGCCACTTGCCCAAGGTCACATGGCTGCATTTTGATGGAACTGTCCTTCAATCCCTGCCTATAAATACCAGAGTATGTTGAGAGCCATTCACGACTGTAGTAGGACAATGACTTTGAAATGCAGTTCCAGGTCACAGCTGCCTGGCTAACAAGTGGTAGGGAAACCTGTGGATTTCTTTCCAAGCAAAGACAGCAGAAAATTAAACCAGTGAGGTAACAGGGGTCCCTCATCGTAGAGCTCCATACTGGGATGTGAAGTCACGCAGGTGTGGTTGATGTGGTGGCCAGGCTTGCAGACAGCTTTCCACATGGGGAAATTCCTCCCCTTCCGAGCTCAGCCTCTGCTATGCAAACACTTCTCAGTGCATAGCCAGAGAGGAGCAAGTTTCCCTGCTTCTGATGAATGCTCGCTTCGTTTTGGCGGAGTCTTTCCCCTAGCCTATAACACTCCCAGGCTGGGTGGGGCGTCCACCAGGAAGGCCACGTCCTTGGCCACTTTTTGAGGTCAGTGTCACCCTGTCCTCCTGTTCCTTGTTGTCAAACTCCAACTGGGTCCTTGTTCTTCCTACTCTGCTGATGGTAGGAAGGCAGATTCGTTTCGTCTGCAATTTCTTTCTCTTCTATCTCACTTTTGTCTTTTTATCCCCAAGGTCTCGGTAACTCGAATGGGTCCTTCTGATTTCTCTGACTTTTCATTTTCTGGTTCCGCTAACTTAGACTTGATTCTTTTCCTTCTTCCAATAACTGACTCCTGGTCCATGCTATTGACTCAACATCCGAGACAAGGTTTGACCTTTAGATCTTTCCATTAGTGTGACGTCTGTCTCAGTGTACTTTTTGGACATTGGCGGTCCACCAAACTGGGCATGGTGGTGCACACTTGTAATTCCAGCCCTCAGGAGGCTGAGAAAGAGAATCATTCCAAGTTCAAGACCAGCCTGGGCTACAAAGTAAGCTCAAGGCAGACTGAACTGCGTGGCAAGACCTTGTCTCAAAAAAGGCAAATACATAAATAAATAAATAGAATAAGAATAAGCATCTTAATAATAATAAAATGAGGTCCACCAGCAGCATTAGTATCCCTTGAAAATTTGTTAGAAAAGCAAAATCTCAGGCCCTTTTCTGTACATGCTGAATCAGAATTTGTACTATATCATTTTCCTGCACTTAGCAGGTGAGAAGTATTGAATGTCCAATTGCTTTCACGTATGCAGAGAATCTCGATCGCGGCACCGGGAACTGGCTTAATGAGCACAGAACATCAGTATTTCTCTCTTCTCCTGTGGTTCTCTCGTCTTTGAGACAAGCATTGATGACAAGCTCCAGAAAGAAAATCTATTGGAAGGTGTTCTTTCCTTTGGAAAGTAAAGCCTTTGCCATTCTTTGGTCTCTGCATAATGCTATGGAAAGAGAAATTGATATTGCTAGATTTTTATGCTCACAGTTGAGTTAAAATTATTGAAATGCTGCAGCCTGACTTTTTCATATGTTGACTTCTTTCTCCTCTCATGCTCCTTGTTGTCTGGAATACACCCAAGCCTGCTCACTCCATGTCTTCTCTTCTTTTTTTCTTCCTTTTCTTTTCTTTCTTTCTTTCTTTCTTTCTTTCTTTCTTTCTTTCTTTCTTTCTTTCTTCTTTTTTTTTTTCCCCCTCTGCTGGGGATTGAATCCAGGGCCCTATACATGCCGGGTAAGTGCTTTACCACTGAATTACATCCTCTGCTCTTTTTATTTTTATTTTGAGACACAGTCTTGCCAAGTTGCCCAGACTGGCTTTGAACCTGCCATCCTCCCACTTTGGCCTCCTAAGTAGCTGAGATGACTGGCCTGTGTCACCACCCCTGGCCAGACCTGGTCACTCTTCACGGCCAAGCCATAAGTGTCCTCTGAGACACCTGTGCTCCCCACCACGGTCTGGTGAGCAGCCCCATCTGTCCGGGTCCCCTTGCTGCCTGATGTTCCTTCTGGGCAACCTTCGCAGGGGCCTGAGGGACAGAAAAAGCCTGCACAAGCCTGCGCCTGACCTAACTTGAATTGGTTCTTAGCTTGAGCAATGCATTTCCTGAGTGAGTTTGGGTGTTATTTAAGTTTCAGTTCCTTGTCTGTAACGCGATACTAACTTTTCCTGAAGTTTCTGCTGTATGCATGGCATATACAACACACCTGAGGCCCGTAAGAAGGGTCCCGAATTACCTCAGACTCCAGCCCACTGTCCTGCCCACCGCTCTCGGCCTCTCTGGCCACCACCCTCTTCCTGGAGAGGCAAGCTCGTGGCCGAGGCTTTGCTCACGTGGTTCCCTGTGTCTGGACTGATCTTCCTCAAGACAGCCGCGTGTCCTGCTCCTGCACCTCCCATCACGCTTAGCTCAGAGTTCCTTCTCCGCCCACCCTTCCCTGCCCGCTCTTTCTAGGCCAAGCCCATCCCCCTCTTTATTTGGAGGCTGCTGTGCTTTATGTTTGGACTTTGCCATATGGTCCACTACCTCATGGCAATGGCAAGTCAGGCAGGCGCCTCCAGAAGGGCTCACAGATCAAATTGAGATGATTGAATCACACGGGTTATTAAACCAATTAACTCGTTTCCAGAGCGGCGGGGCCCGTTCACACGCTTAACGGAGCATGCAAACTGGTGCAGGAGCCTCATCCTCGGCCCGCAGCTACAGCCAGCTTAGAGCCCGCGACTGTCTCCACCACCCGGGCCACACTGACAGAGGGCAGAGCCCAACCTGACCAGGCGCTAGCAGCAGACCACAGAGGTGCCCGGGGCCAGAGCACAGCCACGGGCCTTGCCTGCCAATTTGCTTGCCAGGCGAGTGGGAGCCTGCGGGGCCTTTTGAGCCATGGTTCATTGGGTCAGAATGAGTTTCACAGTATAGAATTCCCCATCCCAAGCTCCTCTTCTTTGTCCCGGTGTCGTGAATGTCATGCTCAGACGGAGCTGTCCTGGCTGTCCGTGCTCTGCTCCTGCCTAGCAGGCTGGGCACGTGTGCTTGGGGCCATCTCTTCGTTCTCTCGCTTACCCAGGCTTTGGTCTGGCTTCCTCCTGTGTGACTACAGAGTGTCCCCCCACGGCGGGGCCCTGCGCGTGCCAGCCTCTGATACATCCCACCCATGTCTCGTCTTTGCTTCTTGGGTGTCTCACCCACCGGGATGGAAGTGGGATTCCGGAGAACGCAGGCTTTTTCATCTGTTTTCTCCCCCGTGCGCCTCAGTGTGGAAGAGTGGGCTCCGCCCAAGGTCAATGCTTCCACAGAAACCCCTGAGAAACGAATGGAATATTGAAAGCTGAGAGGACTCAGTGGAACCACAGTGTGGGCGCACAGGGACAGGAGGCACTCAGGACAGGAAAGGAAGAGGAAAGTGAAAGCCGGTTCTGTGGCTAATTTGCTTGCCTTCACTTTCCAGGCTGGGAAGCGTCATTCTGCAATCAGGGCCAGCGCCCTTTTCTGGGAATGTTACCATTTTTCCATGCTCTCCAAGGAGCTGTTCTTTTGTTCATTTTATTTGCAAGCTAGTCTTAAACACGTACGTTGAAATATTTGTCTAGTGAGTAAACGCCATGAAGCTGTGCTGAGACGTCAAAGCTATTGTGAAGCTGGTATTTATGTGCACATCTTTCAGCCTGGAGAACCAGCCTGGAGATAGCAGCTTGGTGGACCATGGGGCCAGTCAGGCCTTTGGCCTGCATTAACCAGCTCGGGCTGCTGGGATAGATGCCACACATGGTGTGACTTGGGTACTAGAAGTTATTTCTCCCAGTTCTGGAGGGTGAGAATTCAAAGTTCAAGGTATTGGTCTCTTTGGGTCCTGGTGAAGGTTCTCTTCCTGCCTTTGAGGCATCTGTCTTGTCCCAAGTGCTTACATGGCCTTTCTGACATGTGGAGAGAGACAGAGAAAGGGGCATGAGAAGGAGGGAGGGAAAGAAAAAGGAAAGGAGAGACAGAGGGGATGGGAAGGGAGGAAGAAAGGAAAGGAGAGAAGAGGGGAGGGGAGGGGGAGGGGAGATATCTTATAAATAAGGCCACCACTCCTGTTGGACTAGGGTCCCACCTTTACGCCCTTACTTTATCCCTCAAAAACCCTACCTCCAAATTCATTTTTGTTAGGAGTCAGATTTTGAACATATGAACTGAAGAGTAGGCAAAGTTTAGTCCAGAGAAATCCTGGATTTTCTCTGGCACATTTATTTCACTTTTCCGCTTTCAGTGTTTAGACACAGTGATGCATTTCCCATAAAATTCACACTCTAACCTTTTGTTACTCCTGGCCTACTTCACTCATTCATTCCACCTAGCCGGCTCCCTTAGCTATTTAAATGTTGAATCCAAGCCAATTGGTTTAACTTAAACTAGGACGTAGCCATTGTAAAGTATAATGGGGTAAAGTATCAGAAACTGGGGTTGTCTTAGAGAATCATGGATTTAGGAAAGTAATGATGATAAGTAATCTAATTCTCCTCATTTGTATTACAATAGTTGAAGAAGAGACCTTTAATCTAGCCTGTTACTTATGCCACTCAGGCCATCACAAATTCTCTTTATTAAATAGATTTTCTTGCTAGCAAGGAACTCACTGGTGTTGGGCTACATCAAATACAAAGGTTAAAAGCAGCCACATCCTGCTGGGCGTGGTGACATAAGTCTGCAATACCAGTATTGGGGAGGCTGAGGCAGGAGGATCACTACAAATTTGATGCCAGCTCAGGCTACCTCATGAGTTCAAGGCCAGCCTGGACTGCACAGTAAGACCCTGTTTCAAACAAAACAAAACAAGGCAAAATAAGAGCAAAAATGGCCACAGCTCTCTATAGCAGATTTCCTGCATTTCCTTTGGTCATGATCCACAACGAGAAATTTTACTTTAAAATTCTGTACACTGTGATGCACTCTGATCTGTCCCATCCCATCCTATTCCATCCCATCCCATCCCATTAACAATACAACACTGACTATGACCCATGCAGTTGATTTCCCAAACACAAATTGATTATGACCTTTAGTTTGAAAAACAGTTCTAGTGAGCCAGGTTCAATAGCTCTCAGTTAACTTTCTGTGAAGAAATAGTTTAGTTCATACGAAGGGGTTTCCCCCCGTTAGTTGGTTTGTTGTTTTGTTTCTAAAAACGTAGGCATGTTTAGAAAAACATGCCGCCCTGGTATCCAGAGACGATAATTCCATCCTCCTGGGCACTGACCTGGGGAGACCTTTCTGGTGAGATGCTGGGAACTGCGGTGGCCTGGGGGGGCAAGGTCGGGACTGTCACTCTGGGTCACTCCCTTCCCCTGGTGCTGGCGCTAAACCTCTTTGTGCCTGGGCAGAGCAAGCCTGCAGAACTGCTCCTTGTTTTCTGACACTTGTGGCAACTGCTGGTCCCCAGCTCAGCATGCCATGTGCTTGCTGTGATCTTGTTCTCTCTCTTGCAAAGTACACTTTTTGTTTTGTTTTTGCTTCCCTGCTCTTTGTTTTCAGGTCACAGCGCCACAGCTGATTTGGTGATTGTGGTTTGAGGTCACCAAGAGGCATATTCTAGAGAAGGAAGGGGAGGACAGCAACCCGAGATTTCGTTGCACACCTCAGTGTTGACTGACGACCGACCGAGGAGCTGCAAAGCTGCAGAACCCGGCCGGGTTTCCAGGGGACCTAGGCCCGCCAGGTAAAGCTGGTGGAAGCCGCTGCCGGATGAAGACGCGTCATGTGCTGCCATCTATGGGTAAAACTGTGGCACTGCAGGGTTTGCGTGCTGGCACTGTACTGCCAACTGGTCCAAAGGAAGAAAAAGAGTTTTGAGAAAATTAAACCTCATTTCACCTATTTCCCACAGTTCTGTTTCTCAAGAAGCCTGGATCAAGTTAAGGACTCGGTGGAACGGAGTGACTCCTCTTTCACCCCAGGACGCCGTCTGTAAAGGAGACCGGAGGGAAGGGGAATTCCCACCATCTCACTGCTGCCCAAGTGACACACTTCCCCTTTAGGACGGCGGGGGAGGGGACAGGGGCCGGCTGCTGTCAGGGATTTCAAAGAACGCCCTGTTCCCCCTGAGATCTCTCCGGCGGCTTCCCGAGCCTTCTAAGATTACCATAGGTTATGGATGAAGCTCAGCTTTCCAACAAAGCAAAATAGCTCCTCTCTGTTTTGAAGCTCGTTTATTCTCAATGCTCTGCCACCTGGGTTCTCAGTAGAGGAAAGGGACAGCAAGGACCAACCACTTCCATTTTTAAAGGGACCCTGGAGCTGGAGATGCAGCCCAGTGGTAGAGCACTCGCCTAATGTGCCCAAGGCCCTGGGTTCCATCCCCAGGACCAAAGGAAAGAAATCCACGGATGTCTGCCTGGAGTCACAAGACTGTATCTAAAATGCTTCTACTGGAAAAAAAAAACGATCATTTTTTGGGAAAAGGCAGTGCAATTTAAGGTGTGCATTATTATAATTGTAAGATTTATTTAAAATGTTAAAATACAACACTGATGAAATGACTAGCTATGGTTCTATGATTCATGTATAAACATACATTTATAAACACACATGCATATATATATATATATATATATATATATATATATATATATACTGGGGATGAAATTCATGACCCGGGGCTTGCCAGGCAGGCACTTACTTTGCTAAGCCAATCCCAGACCCCCATATACGTGTGTTTTTTAAACAACTGACATTCCATATCACAAGATTATAAACTCACAGAGACTTCCTGCCCCTGACACATAATCATGTTTGGTCATTTAAACAAGGGTGGGATTTACAGCCGGATGGACTGCAAATTCCCCATAGTTCAAAGGCCTGTCTCATTTATTTTCACAGAAAAACTCCCCTGCCCCACCAGGCTGACGGATGCCTGTGTCATGAAGCAGTTGACCCTCGGTATCCTCAAGGGTTTGGGCTCATGAGAACCCCATGGATACCAACCCCATGGATATTCAAGGCTGTTAGACAAAATGATGGAGTGTTTGCATATTACAAGACATGCCCCCCTGCACGTTTCGTCACCTCTGCATTCCTTCTAATACCGAACACATATAAGCCTCATGTCCAGGCATTATACTGTTCAGGGAGTAAGCATGAGAAAACAGTCTGTATACTCAGGACTGATTGAATCCACGACCGCAGAGTCATGGCCATGAGCTCTCAGCAGTCCCTGGAAGGAGAAGGAAGCAAACCGAAGCTGTGTGCGTGTGTGGGCGAGGTGGAAGATGTAAGGCTTCCTCAGTGGAGCAGTAATGAGGAAGAAAGGGAGCCCTACCTGCACCCGCGTCTGCCTCCAGGGCAAGAGCAGGTCTCCTTGGCTTCCCCTTCATTTACTTCCTCGGGTTGTTTTGGAGCATCAGAAAGACAGAAGGTCCATAGATTTCCGTAAAGACTGTTCCTCCTCCCTCTCTGCTCCTGTACCTCAAGGTTATCTTTCTTCCTCCCAAGTTCAGGGCAGCATAAGTCTTTGCTGTCCACTCCGCTGACCTTGTGCTAGTTCTTTTTTTTTTTTTCTTTGTATCGGGGATGGAACTCACAACCTGACGCTTGCCAGGCAGGCACCATACCACTATATCTCTGAGCTGTATCCCTGGAGGAACTTGTACTGGGTAATTCTTCATCTGGCTGCTCTGTGAATTATAGGATGGTTGTGTTTTGTAGGAAACAGCAATGGGGAAACAAAATTTGTTATGGGGAAAATAGAACGTGTGTGGTTGTGTAAAGACAGAACCTGGTCAGTGGTCCACATTATGATGAGAGAAACAGGAGCGCAGAGAAAGTTGGGCATCCTTCCTCGTTTCTTGCTAGCTCCCTCCCTCACAGCAGTGACAAAGGTTTCCAAGCCCTCACTGAATGTATGGGGTGCAGCACCCCCTCCCTAGCGCAGGCCGCCCTCCTGAAAGGTGCTTTGCCCTCTGCGAGAAGTACAGGTCCTCACCTCCTGCCCTACCCCAGCTCCTCTCTTGTGTAACCCTGCATTTCTGTGTGAGCTCTTTGGGTTGATTAGAAGGACGCTCCTGGCTTCTCTCTAACCACTGCAAGATGCCACTCTTAGAGGTGCATAGGAGCACCACCCGCTCCTCCCCGAGTCCTCGGTTGTTTATGAAGAGACAGAAGTGCCGCTCTTTGACTGTCTGAACCTTTACCTATTGCACAAGTGTGTCTTTATCATCTTCATTCAATATTTTCCTTATTAATTTAAGATGTACTTTCTTGTTGATGATAATACTGATGACGGAAAACTGAAAAAAAAAAAAGTTCCTAGATGCCAAAATAATATTTGGCAGAAAATCTTGGGAAACTCCCTGGCGAGTGGGAAAATTACTAGGTTTTGTACCATATGACAAACCTTCACTACTAACCCTAAAAGGAGAGTTGTTAGCTGGGTTGCAAATGGGAAAAGTAGCAAAAACAAGGTTTGTTATGAAACAGTATCTGAAATGTGTGGTTATGTGGAGACAGAATCAGAGCACAGTGTTCTGTGAGTACAAAGGGTGACCAAAAATTTTGGTGTGTTTTTACACTTAAAGAACAATTACTAGAGTAAAAGACACATTGCCATAGTGCCGCTCAGAGTACTTCCACTCACTGCAAACATACTTACCCTCCACTTTCTTTTCTTTTTCTTTTTCTTTTTCTTTTTGAAACAGGGTCTGGCTCTGTAGTTCAGGCTGGCCTTCAATTCACTCTGTAGCCCAGCCTGGCCACAAATTCACAACCATCCCCCTGACTCAGCCTCCCAAGTGCTGGGATTGTAAGTGTGCACCACCATGCCCAACTCCTCGCCACTTTCTAGAGCAGTTCTGGAAGTCCTCTGTGACGTCTTTAGGAGATGTGATCAAAAATATGGTGAATGCTGATGCCATGTACCATCCAGTAGAAAGGCAGACTCATAAAACATTACTGAGTGTCCTCCCCACCCTGTCCACCCTGTCCACTGGATCTGGCACCGTGTGACTTCTGGCTCTTTCCCACAGTCAAAATCACCATGAAAGGGAAATATTTGGAATCTTTTTGAGACACCAAGATAACCAAGGCAGCAGCACAACAAAAGACATGAAAAAGAATGTCCAAAGTAGCACGACCTGTGGAAGAGGTGTTCAAATGCAAGGAAAGTATTTCTGAGGGAGATTAATGGCAACATGCACTTTACCATAAAAGAGATTTTTTATTATGTATTTGTGGGAGACCTAAACCTGGCCTCCATTCTGAGATAATGAGCCATCCTCACATTTCCGAGTTAAGCACCAGGGTTAAGCTTCTGTTTAGAGATACATTCCTATTTCTCGGCCTTCCCTGGCTGTCCCCCCGGAAATCACGCGGTATGGGACCTCCCACCGTTCCTTGGTAACCTGCTGACCTCAAGGGCTCTGGCTTCCCGCACTTCAGAACAAAGGGTGCCCGCGCTTCTGAATCCTATATATTTGCTATGCTTCCCCTTAATAAACGAGACTTGATCCGAGCACTGTCTGGTCTCCATTTCTCGTGTCTCTCATCCCTTTCTCATCCCCACTCCCTCCTAGAGCCTTCGTTGACTTACCCGCGGGTCAGGAGAAGTGGCGCCCAACACGGGGCTCGAGAACGGGGGACTCTGTGAGGGACATTGTTCGTGGAGCCAGAACAAAGACAAAGGAAAGAGGGTAAGTCAACGTGGGAACCTGCTGCGTTTTCTACACCTCGGTAAGTGAACAGTGATTATGGGGCAAGCAATGAGTGAACATGAAATGTTTATTGAGGGCTTAGGGAAGACTTTAAAGACCCGAGGAGTAAAGGTTAAAATGAAACAGTTGTGTCATTACTTTGATGATATTAAAGAGGTCTGCCCGTGGTTCCCTACTGAAGGAACTATCGACTCAAAACGATGGAAAAGGGTTGGTGACGCTCTCAAAGATTATTACAATGTTTTTGGGCCTGAAAAGGTCCCAGTAACTGCCTCTGCTTATTGGAATTTGATAGATGAAATTTTATCTCAGAGACAAAATGACCCTTAGGTCACTAATGTGATCCAAAAGGGCAATCAGGACAATTAGGACCCTGCCCTGAGGAATGTAAAACATATCATACTGAAGTGCATTCCTCCTGTTACCAATCTGTACAAATATGTACTGGAATTGGCAACAAGACTTATTACACAGCCACCCTACAAGACAGCTGCAGGGCCTCCTTTGGAGGGGACTGGAGCAGAGTCCCACAGGTCCTTGGGTCATATAAGTATGCCCAAGCCTCATGCCCTGATTCACCCGGTAAGACGGTGTGCTGGAATCGGGTTGCTCCCATTCATGTCTCCAGTGGAGGCGGACCTCAAGACAAGGTCAGAGAGTTACAGGCACAAAAGCAACTAGAGGAAATTATAGATACAATGTTCCCCCAAATCCAATATCACCCTCTAGCGCTCCCCAAACATCGGGGAGTAGATTCAGATACTCAAACTTCTGATATACTGACAGCCACACATGGAGCTCTAAATGCCTCCAATCCTGAATTAGCCAAGGAATGCTGGCTATGCATGACCTTGGGCACCCCCTTGCCCCTTGCTATCCCCTCAGATGTGACCCCATTCTCTGTCACTACTGACAGCAGGCAAAACTGCAGTGCCAACCTTCCCTTTAGAGTACAGCCCTTGGGTTTTAAAGACTCCCCCTGCCTTCAAGGAAAATTTGATAATGATACCTCTGATTTTGATGTTGGTTTTATTACCTTTGCCAAATGTAGCTACGTAAGTAATTATAGCTCCTCCCTTTGTGTCCCAAGGGTACAAGTGTTCATTTGCGGGGGAAACATGGCTGTAACACTCCTACCTGTCAACTGGACAGGACTATGTGTGGTGGCTACCCTGCTACCTGATATAGATATCATACCAGGAATTGAGCCCGTTCCTGTTCCTAGCCTTGACTACATTGCAGGCCGCACAAAGAGGGCGGTTCAACTCATTCCCCTGCTGGTGGGGCTAGGCGTTTCAGGAGCTGTAGCTACAGAATCAACAGGACTAGGGGTTGCTATACATTCTCATATCAAGCTCTCTAACCAGTTAATTGATGATGTTCACGCCTTATCTAGCACTGTTCAAGACATTCAAGATCAATTAGACTCCCTGGCAGAGGAAGTTCTCCAAAACAGGAGGGGGTTAGACCTCCTCACAGCAGAACAGAGAGGAATCTGCTTGGCTCTACAGGAACGCTGCTGTTTCTATGCAAATAAATCAGGTATCCTCGGAGACAAGATTAAAAGGCTACAAGAAGATTTGGTAAAAAGAAGAAGAGAGCTACTCGAAAACCCTCTTTGGAGCATGGAACAGAATGCTGCCCTACCTCTTCCCCTTACTTGGGCCCTTACTTCCACTATCAGCCCTGCTCTCATTAGGACCCTGCCTCTTAAATAAATTGATGGCTTTTGTTAAACAACAGATAGATTCTATAAGAATGCAACCCATACAGGTCCATTACCACAGACTTGAGATGGCCGAGACAGAGGAGATCACACAGAGCCTAAAAGGGCCTATTATTATGGTGATGCCCAGAGCCGACTACCCTAACCTCCTCACCCTGGTGCGCTAGACTGGATAGCCAGAGACGGGCAACTGGAGCCCACACGCATCGCAACCACCACCTAAGACAGGAACAGGGCCTCCCGCTGCTCTGCTTTCCAATGATGGGTAAGGATCCTGTTGGCCCAGTGTGAAGGCATCCTGACCCAAGACAGGCTCAGTCTCCTCGGGGATATACAGCCTGGCTATTGATTTTTAGAGAAAAGGGGGACCTGTGGGAGACCTAAACCTGGCCTTCATTCTGAGATAATAAGCCATCCTCACATTTCTGAGTTAAACAGTAGGGTTAAGCTTCTGTTTAGAGATAAATTCCTATTTCTTGGCCTTCCCTGGCTGTCCCCCCGGAAATCACGTGGTATGGGACCTCCCACCGTTCCTTGGTAACCTGCTAACCTCAAGGGCTCTGGCTTCCCGCACTTCAGAACAAAGGGTTCCCGAGCTTCCGAATCCTATATATTTGCTACGCTTCCCCTTAATAAACGAGACTTGATCCGAGTACCCTCTTGTCTCCATTTCTCATGTCTCTTGTCCCTTTATCATCCCCACTCCACCTCTAGGCCCTTTGTTGACTTACCTGTGGGTCGGGACATGTATTCTTTGGTCATACTTTGAAAATTGGGGAAATCAAAATTCAAAGATGTTTGTCCTAAGAAAGTCAACCTATGGAATTCTCTTATTTAGGTAACAACAAGGCAGAGGGCAGACAGATTTATTGTTTTGTCAGACACATAAATAGCATCACAATGAGATTAACCTCAGATCTTCTGTTCTGATTTGTGATCAGGTGTCATCAACCTGTTGTAAAATGAAAAATAGGACAATTTAGAATACTTTCTAAATGTGAATCAGTTCAACTTAAAGAATCATCCTTTATCTTGAGGTTTATGCCTTTTAAGGCTTTTTACCTTTTTTTGCAATTAAAATCTTGCCTCTGTTAGGCAATAATGACCCCACATGTATTTGGAGTTTTGGGGGTTTTCTTAATGCCCTGATTTTGGCAATCCCAAAGCAATTCATCACCACTGTCCCTTTTTTCAAATAAACAAAAGTCTGAGAACCAGCAAAATAGAGCACCTGTTTCCAGAAAGAGCAAGACAGGAGTCACAGGCAGGCCTGCTGGGTGAAGGAGATGGAGAGACCCACTCCAGAGTTATCTTCAGAAACAAAGGCAGCCAAGGCCCGGCCCCAGGCTCCTCTGGAATCTCCCTCCTTCCTACTCTTCGCTCCTTCATCGCTCAGTGAATCAGAACCTTCTGGAGTCCTTGGGCCTGACTCTTATGGGCGGCCTCCCTGGGTCACTGTGCATGCAGTCAGCTTGGGTGGGAAGAGGACTTTTTCTGGCTGGGCCTTACTTTAGAATTCAAAGGCCTTGGGGTATTAATTCTCCACTACTCTTAAGGTCTTTGCTTCAGGAAAGAACGTGAAGATCCAAGGGAAGACTTTTAGAACATGAAAGGAGCTAAACTCAAAGCATTTCTATGCTCTGTTATTAACCCCAGCTCACTCCTGCTCCTAGGAAAGGGGAGGCCCAGTGACTAGAAAAGCTTCGTCAGGCTGTTAGCCCTGAGTCTCTACCACAATGTCCTGGAATACCAGTTTGACCAGACCATTCAGATTCCAACTTACACTTAACAGAGGCCTCTAAAGCCATCACAGGGTTAATGTGAAGATCCACCTTGACCCCTCCATCCTGGGGGCTCCTCAGCTGCCAGCTCACCCTTTACAGCAAGGAGGATGTGATGGGTTTTGAAAGAGGAAGATGGCAGTGAGAAGTTCCAGAGATCTGAAAATGTTTTCAGGGGAAAAGGAAACCAAAACAGGAAAGAAATATGTGGTCAACATTTATCGGTATATCCTCCTCTTGAGTTGGATTACTTTTTGTCCATTGCTCAGCCTCGAGATTGTGTAAGCGACAGTCAGGGGCCACTGTGAGGGCAAAGGACACGTTTCTGGGTTCTCAGCCTGTTGCTATGAAAAAGCAGGATCTGCATCTTCTTCTAGGGCAATCAGAAATTAAAAGTGGTTTTTTGCTAAAACCTGTGACTCTGCGCTTGGGCGCTCAGATGCCTATCAGGTAATCAAGAACAGAACAAAGCTCGCCCTTCATCTTTGTAGGCTTTATTACCTTAAAACCTTGGATTAGGTATTATGTAATTTTCAGAAATCAGATGGACATTCTATTACCAGACTTCACATCGGCTCCAAACCCTAGCTTCTCAGAATGATGCCTAGACGTTTCCAGCCATTGTCTCCAATCTGTAGTCACCTGGGACTCAGGAAAAGCAGAGCCTCCCATGACTGAAGGCGTCGAAGACAGAGGCAAATTATTGGAGGCTCCCCTCAAGCCATGGAGTTTCTCCGAGCTACAAAACCAGGGCTGGGAGTGTGACTGCCCAGACCTCAGCCCACCTCTGCGAAACCTTAACAATGGATCCCCTGCTTAGAATATGGGTCAGTCTGAAACCCTATGTCAGCATATGCCCCCTCCAGGATCCAGCTAGAGTGCTTCCCTGGCTTCACTTTCACTGTTCAAACAGATCATTTGCTTGTAAATTCACCATGGTTTAGTTTTAATTTCCATTAGCACTAAAAATAAACCCCCGTGCTAGCCAGTGACACAGGGTTCAGATGGTTTTCACTGGGGCAAACTGTTCTGGTAAGGTCACCTCTGGCCGAGCACCAGGCTACGTCTGCACTTGCACTATGGCTTGGACACTTTCAGGAGGGCTCGGCTGCAGAGAAGAGGGAGGGGGCCTGACAGGGACCAGGGTGCTGTGTGACATGTCAGACTCCGAGGCCCTCCTGTGCTTTCAGGTTCCATCTGCACAATTCCACTTGGGCTTGTTTTACAGAGCAGGAAGCAGCTGCTTGGAGCAGTTAGGGTGCTTGCCCCTGGTCATTGGGATTAAAGAGGACAGAACCAGCTCTGTGTGACCCAGGGTCAGTCTGGCACTTGGATCAGCCTCTTCTGCCTCCTTAGTGATCTTTTCTCAAGCCCAGACTTCAAGATACCTGGCTAAGACCTGGGGGCATGAGGGTGAGGGGGAGTGTAGTTCCTGGCCACAATGTGACATAAAAAGAATCTAAGGAACAGGGAAATAACCCACTATGGATACAGAAGGCGGCCTTGACCTGTCAGCACTAGGTTCCCTATCTCCCTCTGCATCTAAAGTTCTGAACCAAAAATCTATCCAGGACACCAGAGGCCACTCTGGCATAGTAAGAAAGAGTCCCTATTTCATTAAAAGCAAATAAACAAAAACCCCAAAACTTGGATTCCAGATTGTAATTGTCTGTCCCAGCCAATGAGAAGGTGAATGCAATGAGTTTGCGTTTCTAACAATTTCTACAGTTGAGAAACATTGCTGCTGTTTTCGTGACATCTTGGATATGGAACAACTATTCACTCCTTTCATTTCGGGTAATATTAACCAGTGTCAAGTAGTTCATGTTTAGATATAGAAAAATAAATATGCTTCAGAAAATAAAAACACAATCTGATATTTAAGCGATAGAAAAGAGCAAGTGTTAGGGCTGTAACATGCGGCCTTCGAACAGCCCAGGAAATCCTCTGGCTTCTGCTTTGGGGATCTGAAGACTGTTTACATTCCAGTGGAATTCCTGGGAAAGTCCAGAGCTCTTTGCACTGTGAAAACAATGGCTTATGGAGATAAATTTCCACTGTGCAACCTGAGAGGGTGAGGCGAGGCTGGGAGGGTCCCTGGATGGGACTGGGCTAGACTAGCATTCCTTGGGAGACTTTGCCTGTTTGCTACAACTTAAAAAAACCGTTTGGAGGGTGTGTGGACTCCTTCCGGAGTTTAGAAGATCCCTGCTGTACCTCTTGCTTCCAGGAGCAGCTATTGCTGAAAATTTCTACAAATTTTCAGAGTGGCAGCCACACCTGGAGCGGGTTAGGCACTTGTAAGATGTGGGTACCTCCTTGGTTCACTAGCGAGTCTGGAGACAGAGCCAGCCACAGCTAGCTGCAGGTGACACTAAATCCTTACTTTTGCAGAACAGGAAATAGAGACCCCAGAAATTCAATGTATTAAAGTTCCACAGTGGCAGGGCCAAGGCAGAAAGCCAAGTTTCATTTACCTACTCAACACACATTAATCAAGCTCTATGCTGCGTTCCGCTGTCAACACACTAACAATGGAGAGGACCGCTTTCAGCAGACTTGAGTTTATTCGAGAATGAGTGACTTGGGATTGCTATCTGTGAGGCACAGGTGAGAACAAGTCATAAGGACATCAACCGGGGTCCAGGTGAGGGGAAGTTTTCTAAAGAGAAAACCAAGTCCAAATAAGTTACTCTGAAAGAAAGCTCAGAACCAGGCTTTTTCTGAACTGCTTGAGCCTTGAAAAATTTCTTGTGATAAACCTTGTTACAGAAACACATGCAGGCATGCAGAGTGAGCAAGGTGTGTATGGGACATAAGATATCAGAGGCATGCAAGCGGGAAGAGTTTAAAAAACTCCCACGAGTTCTCATGTTGTCAAACACACAAGCATGAGTACCCAACTGTCCTCTTCCATGGCTTCCTGACTGCTTTTTTGTGTTTCACAAGAGTGACTTCATCTTGGGGTTGGCAATTCTCATGTTCAGCTTTCAGGAGGGAAAAAGTAAGGAGTCAAAGAGTGAAGGAGAGACGGATTTGGGAGTAATCTCATCCTCTGATTGTGTTTTCAACCTCCTAACAGGAAAAACCCACTTCTCATTTCTATCTAGAAGCCCAACACGGAAATATCATTGCTCTTGCCAAGAGTGGCCTTGAGGAGGGGGCATGTCATCTAGTCTTGGGCAAGTGAACCCCTAAGGAAGTTTGTTACAGGGCTTGGAAATGGAGCCCAGAGTGTGTGAATAGGGACGTGCTGCCTGGAGTCATGGGAGCCTGAGGTTGAGGTCACCAGAGAAGGAGTGGGGGAAATCACCCGGGGCCTTGACATCATGGAGCCACTGAAACACCAGACTTGGAGGCCCTGCAACAACCCTTATTGATATGTGAGCTGATAAAATTATCTTCCTGATTCAGCCAGCTGAGTTAGGTTTTGTAATCCTTGGCAACCGAAGTCACCTTTCTAAGATATTTGAAGTTTTTGGTGGCATGTCATTACCAGGGTTTCTATCTGAGGGCTCTTGTTCTCTCTTAGGAAGGGGCATGAGAGATGTGCGGAAAATGGCAAATTGGAAACCAGCTCCTTAGGAAAATTCAGGAGTGTTGCTGATGTCAGAGACCCAGAGACCACAGCAGGACCAATCTGCTCACCAGGTGGCTCTTCACAAGCTGTCCTCAGCAGCCCAAGAACAGCGATGAGAATGTGGGTCACGGCATTGCATAAGGTGTAGGGGTTTTCCAGTTGGGTGCTTTTCTCAGGCTGCTGCATTCTGTTTTCTTCAGGATGTCAGTGCAGCTCAATATTAATAAATGTCTACCATGCACAAGGTAGTCAGAGGCTCCTGTGAAATTAAAAAAATAATATTTTGGATCTGGTCTCTAGAATGGCCCAGATAAACTCACAGGTACCCCCCCCCACTGCCCCCGGGGAAGGAGGGGGTGGTAATGTGGATTCACAGAACAGAATGATCATTAATTGTGAGATTGCAATGGCCACTGTGTCTTTAAAGATTTGGCAGGAACAAGATGGAAACAAAATTCACAAAAGTACAATAAATCTTTGTGGCCTATTTTTAACATTCTTTGTGTTAAAAACAATGCTCTAGATTGGTTTAAACAACAACAAAGAACTGATAGCACGTGTATCACTGATTCTACTTTTTCTTACCGAATGCTCACCCAGCAAGTAACTACTTCAATAGCAACTTGCTTTCTGGCTATTGAGTGGAGCAATCAGAGAAATGCTGATGGCTATAGCAAAATGCAGAATGTATAGGTGGCGGGAATGTATAGGCAGGCATGAAAGGAAGTGCTCTTTTCTTTGGACAAAGGTGGCACAGTCTGCTAAGCAGTCAGGACTCTTTCAAGGAATCCCTGGGAGAAGTCCCTTCAGCGGGAAGCCCTGGCAGTGTGTTCCGGGCCACTGCAGCATCCTGTCTTCGAGCCTGCGGCGAGGAGTGCGAAGAGTTTTAGTGGGGAGGACGGCAGAGGGCCAGGACCATTTGAAGAGCTTAAATTCAGTATCCCTGTAGAGAGGGGACCCAGGACCCAGCGAAGGTAAGTCATGCAATCAGCCTTATGTCTTAAAAAACAGCTGTGATCTTGCAGAAGCTGCCCTGGAAAAGAGAAGCTGGAAAAGGGAAAAGGAATGAAAAGAATGTTAGCCAGTAGGTGAGACAGACAACTGCAGAGACAAACTCTTCCATTCATGTGCCTTTAAAGTGCCTTTTCTTTTTAATTTTTAAATTTTATTTTAAAGGTAATAAACTCCCCCAAAACAAAACAGAATAAATCTTTTATGTTTCAGCCCCAAAGTGTTCATGTCTGCCATCGTTAGGACGCTCCCACGAGCATGCCCAGAAGCCTGCGTGTCACCCTCTTAACCTTTGAATGTGGGCGGAACACGCGGAGCTCACTAAAACTGCACGCACCCTGCTGCGGTCTGCAGGGCTAATAAACATCTGGAAGCCAGCGGCCACCACTCTGAGCACCTCTTGTAATTGCAGAGGCCAAAGTTAACTTGTATTAATCTCACGATGTCTCAATAAATTTAGTATTAAAATATTAATATAATTTTTTTTCTTTTTTGGGGGCAAATATTGACCTTGAGCAGAATGTGTCCAGAAATATGTCTATCATCTTTCTTTCTGGAACTATGAAAGAAAGAAATGCTCAGATGTGTACACATTAAACAGCATTCCTGTCCTTAATGTGCTTTCTGGTATGAAATTTGTAAGTGGTCAGAATAAAATCCCTGTGCTTCCTTTGCTAGGAGACAGCATATTCCTTTTGCAGAAGGCTGCTGTGCTCTCCTTACTTAGTAGAATAATAAAGTTTTCTCCATTCATTTATCTTCTACTGTGCTTTGTGCTCTCTAGAAGGGGAACCCATTGTATCTGGCTATTGGGGAAGAAGTACTTTGGCTTGTAAGATACACTTTCTAATGTGAATGAAATCCAAATTTTAAAGTAGAATAGGTTTTCAGAACACAGAAATTGTGAACGATCACATTTGGATTTACAAGGGTAGAAGCTTTTTTCTGAATCTTTAGCTACAATGGAGTTGGCTTTGGCCTTCTTAAAATACTGGAATAGCTGCAGGATTACAGAATAATCAAAAGAAATTTTTGAAAGATTACAATAATACTTGATTTGAGTGTTTTAAAAAATTATAAAAGAGATTCAAATATACAGCCATAACCTCCTCTCTAGTACTTCTTGAACACATTCTGCCTTTCTACATTAAGCCAATTCATTTCACCCTCAGCCTTAAGTGGCTTTTTCTCTCCAGAGCCTCAACTCACCAATCCCATGTTCTTTCTGTGCTCTCTCGGAAGATTCCAGGTGGGAAAATGGCACCGGCAATGAATGCTCCTCTTTGGTGCACCAGAGAAGGAATGAAGGCTGGTATCACACTTACGGAAATACTATGAGACCTCTAAGAGAGCTTTTGTGTTTTGAACAACTTCTTCTTTACCTCCACTGTGGAGCAGTATTCCAGTGATCCCTTGATGGTTCAAGTCAATCATGCAACCAAGTCTGTAATTCCTCTTTTGGCCTGTTTTCTCAGGTATGAGAAACCCACAGTGGTCTGGAGGAAATCTTAACTTCCAGCTCAATGGAATAATCTTTGTGCCTCATGGCAAAAGCATTTCTGTTCCTGGAGCAAAGAGCTCTAGGCTATTAGAGCATAAAGTCAGAGAAACAGGAAGCAAAATTTTGTTGATGGGTCACGAGGGGTAAAAGGGAGTGGAAACACTCCAATTTCTAATCCTAGACTCCTAGCCCCATTCTGGCTATAGGAGAAACAGGATTATACATTTAATGTTGACTGAAAGCTTATATAGCTTTCTGGAGAACTTTGTTCCAAACTTACAAGGTATTACCACTTAGCACTGTAAAAACCTTTATCAGTAATCTATGTGTGTGTATGTGTGTGTGTGTGTGTGTGTGTGTGTGTCAGGGATTATACTCATGACCTCCTGTTTGCCAAGTAGGCACTTACACCGCTGAGCTAAACCCTGAGCCCATCAGTAATCTATTAAAACATTACGTTAATATGGTGGATTGATTACATGATGACGCCAGTGAGATCCATGAACATAGAGTTATTGCTATATCTCATTTACTGGGAAGTGATTTTCTTGATCAGAGCAATGCTGTGCAGAGGGCTCTGATGATAGATAAAACATCTACAAATCCATAGAGGGTAGTTTTGGCAGAAACAATTGGATATAGGAAAGAAAATAGATATCCAGAGTGTCTCTTCCAGTGAGGATAAAATGCTGCCCCTTCCATGATGGAAATGGTCCAACATAAATTGTCATGAGGTAACTAGCTGATCACCTCCAGGGAATGGTGACATTTGCGGGCTCAGTGTTAGTCTCTACTACTGGCAGACTGAACTCTCAGCAGAGCTTTAGCCTGACTGACCTTGGTGAGCAGAAGCCCATCTTGCCAAGCTCATTCACGACCTCCATCTCTGTCACCATGGCCACTTCATTCATAGACCCATTAAGCAATAACAAGAAGGGCTGGGGATCGGTACCCACAAACTAGATTATTTTATTCATGTGATTATTAATGTCCTCTTCTGCCGAGGATGTTAATGTGCTCTTCATTGGGTGTTCACATGGGACACAAACATCTTTCACATTTTTTTGCTCACGTGAAGAGACCTATCCACACATCTCCACATTTGCCATCAACTTTCCAATCATGTTTCTTCCAAGTATCTCACCATCCAGTAAAAACATTAGTTCTAACTCATGAATTACTTTGTCTTATTTCTCCTTGCAGAACAAATTCTCCTCTTTTTTTTTTTTGTTCTATTTGGACACTTAGCAGATTAGACAATGTCCATCCATATTGGTAAAGATAATCTTCATTAGTTAGTCAACTAGTTCAAATGCTAATCTCTTCTGCAAGCACCCTCACAAACACACTCAAGAGTTATTTTTTAGTAGCTGTCTAGACATCAGAGCATTCAAACAAGTTGATATCCAAAATTAACCATTGCATCCTTGATGACCTTATACATGAAAGATGAACTTGTGTTTCTCTCTGGGATATGCTGTCTTGGGTAAAGTTGTAGGAAACCCAGTGTGTGAGATGTCTAGCTCGTGGGAATAAGCCCTAAAATGGAGTTGGATGATACCTGGAGTCCTATACGTCAAACACCTCTTGTAAGTCACATTATCCATGGGATGTGATGAAAATATTTGAATATTTTAAAATAAAAAAGAATTATCACATCAACAAGACACAATGCCAATCCCCTTCAGAATACTTGATCTTGCTTCAGAGGCACTTATCCAGTCACTCTTGTAGCTTTCTGAAGCAGTTCTGCACATCTTCTTTCATGAGTATCTTTTCACGGCTGTCTCTACATTCTGAATCCATTCAAAATTTTTATGGTAATTTCTGTCACATAGAAGTGTTGCAGTGTGCCCACGTCAACTTTATTCAGTGGATCTGGCACTGTGCAATTTCTGGCTCATCCTCCAAGTCAGAATGAACACAAAGGACATCTTTTCAATAGATTTAGGGCATCAAGGCAGCTGTGACAGTGCAGTGAAAGATCCAAGAAGGAAAACTTCCAGAACTGATTCAGAAAGTGGCAAGAACACTTAGGGATAAGTGTATTTGAAGTGAAGGGAAGTATTCTGAAGGGGATTGATAGTAATGTGTGTTAAATATTCACTGCATATCTTATCACACTGCATAGATTCATGGCATTTCTCTCATTATTTTTGTTAAACACTTCTTGGAGGTGGGGTGTGAGGCATTACAAAGGCATCGAGTCCTGGACAGGAATGTAAAGGAGAGCGGAATGGCTGCCTGAAGCATCGCGTTGGAGCAATAAGGAAAAACAAGACAATTCTTAGAAGCTGAAGTCAGACGCACAAGTTCCAGTTGTCCTCTTGACTTGAGAACCTTAATTCTACTGCTGATATTGGAAAATTGAGATGCCTTGCATCATGATTAGGAAAGATGACCTTTGTTTCAAAGAGCACAGCTCGGCACCCATAAAACTCTATAGGTTTTTGTATGGTGAACAAGGCCTAAACATAGTGAACTATGAGATTTTCTATTCCTCTAGCTAACCTCATCTGCTCTTTAGGACTCTGGTGTTGATATTAATATCCATGTTGTTACTGGCAATCTCTTTCCCCAATCTTTGCTTTCCTGATTCACTGGTTCCATGAATCACTGAACTCCCCAGTTTAGTGGTCCCTGGGGTATGCAGTGCTGATCATAAGCTTCCCATGAAACCAGGCCCAGAGCAAATATCCAGTGAATGTTAGTGAATTCACAGCATCATCAAACTACATGTGGAGGAAATAATGAACACTGAACTGTCAGCAAAATGAGTTTCCTAACTTTTTCTAAGTATCCTAAAAATATCAGAAGGGGAAAATCGCTTCCTTCTCCTTCACTGCCAAAGGGTTTTCTCCCAAGAGCAGTTCATTAGCAGTGACCTGCCCAACTCTCTGAGTCCAAAGAGCAGCAAGAGTAAACCCAGAACACACACCGAGTGGGGGGACCCAACTCCAGCTTAGAGTCACACGGGCCTTTGGATTCCAAGGCATTCCCCTCCCTTCTTTTTTCTTGGAGTGGGATTTTTCAGACAGATTTTCACCCACACAGAGATGCTGATGTTTTCCCCTGACCTTTCTACTTCAGTTATTTCCAAATTTGTTTCCCCTGCTGTGAGATCTTTTGCTTATCATCCCGCTCACATCTGTGCTGGCCACACTTGGCATGGGCTGGTGGGGAGTTCCATGCCCGTTTCCTACACGCCTCTGCTGTGCTTCCATCTTTGCTCGACTAGCTAGCCTGGGAACAAAACATCCCACCCAGTGCTGACCTTTGACCAGCCACTGATGGAGCTTGCCTCTTTCTACCTTCCAAATTTCGTGCACAGAAATATTTCCTTGTTTGAAGGGAATTCTGACTACCACAAATGAAAACTTTGTCTCGGGCCTCACACTGCCAAGTAAAACCAAGAATGTGCTGTGTTTTAATATGCCATTGTTGATACACCCAGAAAGCTCATGAGGTTTGGGAAATTAAGAGTGGAAGAATCGCTCCGGCCTGCGAGATAGGCCTTCTAAGAGGAATGGAATTCAAACTGTTAAAAATAGATCAGAGCTTGATTTTTGTGGGATCAGGGAATGTAGAGATTACCATATTTACATTTGTAAACTTAAAAATTTGTTTCTGAATTCTTCATCAAATTGGACTCTGTGTGCGTCTTCTTGGAATAGTATCATAGCTGCAAAATTATAGTTCGGTGGCCAATAGAAATGTTTGAAAATCTGCTTAAAACTTTAAACTGAATGGAAGAAGGGGGCTTGCTTTAAAAGATTTTTCAATAGAGGATCTGAAAAAAAATTCCATTGAAAGTCTCACCTTTCATCAAAGGCTATTTTTAACATTATTTGATTTTATCATTTTGTTTTGGTTTTAAGACAGGGTCTCACTGTGTAGTTCAGGCTAACCTTGAACTCAGTACGTTCCCCCGACTGCCCTTGAATTTTGGTGATCCTCCTGCTGGTGATCCTGAGTGCTGGGATTACAGGTGCTGCACCATGCCTGTCTCATCAAAGACCACACAGAACTGGCATTTAAACATGCTGCCCCAGCACTCTTGGAGAGTCACTAAGGGTGTGTGCGTCAGCTGTGTGTTATATGGCCAGTCGCTTGGCAGTGTCTGAGCAAACTGGGGTCAGCAGGTGAAGTCTGGAGGGAACTTGTTTTACCCAAGACTGGAGACATGGATGAGGCAAGGTCAGCCGTGGAAACTCGAGACCCTTCCCATATTTCTTTCTTCACTCCCAGTCACTTCAGAGGTTTCAGAGAGATCTCTTAGAAAGGGCACTCAGTGCCGTCTGGATCAGTGTCCCCTGGAGGGGTTGCAGCAGCAGCAGGTAGAAGATGAAGAGGAAAATGACGAGAGAAGTGGGCCATGCGGTGACAGTTGGGAACACACAGGGCTGTCCCTGCTGCTGTGCAGAAGAAGTGAAGGCCAAGAAGCTTCTGGGTGAATGAAGCTCTTCAGCTCAGCCCTAATCTGCATAAGGAGTGAGTATGGGGGATCCAGATGTGACCCCCAACATCCCAGGCATTTTTTTTTTTTGTCTTTTTGAGACAGGGTCTCTCTATGCAGTTCAGGCTGGTCTTGAGCTTACTTTGTAGCCTCAGCTGGTCTCGAAATTGCAACGATCCTCCTGCCTCAGCCTCCTGAGTACTGGGATTACAGGACTTCATCCCAGGCATTATTAAGGGGACTCTGGTTTAGCCTCTCTGTGAAACTTCTCCACTGGTGGTCCCTTGAGCCGAGCTTGCTAGGATGAGAGAAATCACCCCAGACAGACACGGCTATGTTTTGGAGTAGGAAGCTAAAGACAAGGTAAGCTAAGTAAAATAGGTAGAAAATGCTTTCAGTATTTAGAAAATATTTTTTAGAGTTAATAATTTCAATACCTGACCAGATGGAGGAAATGATTAAAATTCTGACCCGGATTGCAAAAGCAGCTGAGAGGTTAGATGCAGTAACAAAGGGGGATTTCTTCTCTGCTGACAGAGCTGGATTCATCCTAGCTGAAAGCAGAAGCTGGGTAAATTCTTGACTTACCTGGCTGGACACTCACTTTCCCCAAAGGAACAAAAACTTGAGGGAGGAACTTCTACCCTGAATGGATAGTGAGAAGCAAGCAGAAGTAGGCTGATGAACTGAAAGGAAGAGAGGGGAAGGTGAAGAGGAACAAGACCAACACTTTCTGATGCCCGTTTGGTACTGGTGTCACTCAAAGCACTTAGCATCCTTGTATTTATTCACCTAATGGTGCTGGGGCTGAGTGCATGGCCGACTCCACTCACTGACAAAGAGAATAAGTCACTGGGCCTTGACCACGGGCTCTTGTGAGAGGTTTGGGCTTCCAGCAAAGTCCTGACTCTTCCACTACCATTTTGATACCCTGAAAATGCTGAGAAAAAAATATGCATACCCTCTGAAGAGTGTGAGGCATTTAAACTAGACCTGGAACAATGATTCTGAACATCCAGTTAAAGTTAGCTCCTAGGCCGGGGTTTTAACTAAAAATAGAGGCAACTTAAAAGGTTTAGGTGATTAACGGTCTCTGCAAATAACTCTCCTGGATGACATCTGGAGAGAGAAGAGCAGACGCTGGCATGGCTCTTGAGGACATCAGCTCAGACTTGATAGACACAGGATAGGTGGAGAGCTCATAAGTAAGGAGTGATGCGCAAAGGAGGCTGCACTCAGAACCTGGACTGCTAATGTGTGGTAGGCTAAGGCTACTGAAAGTGCCCAGGTGAAAAGTGGGGGCCTTTGGGGGTACAGTCAAAGCAGACAGCAGAACAAGGAAGGCAAAGACCTACTCTGGGGATTTGTGGTATCATATGAATAGGAAACAGAGAGAAAACCAAATGATTTCACTCCTTTTTGCTTCTTCATTGTCTTTGTCAATGAGAATAATGTTCCAGCCTTCTGTGTTAGAGGCCATATTGGTAATGATATAGGAGATAGGTATGGTAAAGCTGGCTGGAGAGATTTGTGGGACCTGAGAATCACAAGAGCTCAGGGTAACCAGAGCCTCTGTAGAACTTCTCCTGACCTCCCAGGGAATTCAGAGGGCATAAAGGAAGACTAGATGCCACAGGGTGCTGCTATGCTGAGTTCCCAGGATAACCTGTGAAATGTGTCTGAGTGTTTGTAATCTCACTTTTCCTTTTATACTCTTTTTCTCTTTGTTAGGCCCAAGTTCTTTCTGCAGAGCTGGTTTCTTCCATATCCTTTCACCCTGAACTTTTCAAATAAACTTTTGGATCCTGGGTGGGTGAGGTTGACGAGAGGAATCTGAGTTCAGCTCCTCTCCACTGGCAGAACTAGAGATGTAGAAATATCCCATGCCATATTAGCAATATAAGCCGACAGCTGATCTCTAACTTTTCTTTTCGTTTTATTCTATTCATCTTCCTCCTCTTTTGTCAACTATCTTGCTTGACTTTATGATACTTTCATGTGAGTAAACATTCTCTCTTCTCTTTCTGGTTCACTTCAAAACTCTAGGCCCTCCTCTTCCAATCCTTCCCTCCTGTGTCCTCTAATTACCCAAAATTTGAATGATCATTCTGTGCCCTCCAACCTTGCTCCTACTGCATTCAACCTCATTCCTATTTCCATCCTGGCCCCTATCCTCCCAGTGCACCCCCACCACACACACGCAGCAGGGTAAAATTACTAAGTGGGAAATCATTGCATACAAGTTCCTGTTTTAAATTATTATCTTTCTGTAGACCTTCCTCCTATGGTTATGAATATCAGTCTAATAGTTACCACAGTTTGTCAGTAACCAGATTGTACCTGAGCCTATTACTATTGCTAATTGAGCTACTTTAACCAGGATATCATACATGCTATAACCAGTTTTCCCCCCTCTATGCCAACTGCAATTGTAAGGGGTCACAACCATCACCATAGTCCAGTAGCAAAGGGGTGGGTCCTTAGTCCAATAGATAGCAACTCTTCAGCTAGTTCTTGGTATAAACATAAAGACTAAGAACAACCTACATCTAGAAGACACATAGAGGAACAGACACATCCTAGGAAAGCCTCAACACCGTGATAAGGCTATCTAACATAAGAAATCTATAAGCATCAACCCAGAAAACAAAATGAAATAGAAAATGACAAGACAAAGAAGCAAAATGCAATCCCAAATGCACAGCTTCCCAGGACAAGCTGAGAACACAAAAAGATAGAGGGAATTAGAAGCCAACAAAAGGAACGCTCTGAAATGATAACAGCAGAAGCTAAAAAAAACAAATGGAAGAGGTCATAGAAAAAAAAATCTCTAAGGTGCAAAAAAATGGCTACTGAAAGAAAAGATATTAAAGCAGATATAGATAATCAATTAGAGGAGCTAAGAAAAACAATGGAAACCATGAATGCCAGACATAGACAAGAAATGGAATCAATGGAACAGATCCAAACAGAAACACAGAAGAAAATATATTCCACTGAAAATATATGCAGCAAACTGAGTGAAGTAAGTATAGACTATCAGACTGACTAGAAACCAGGAAAAGAAAGATATCTTAAAAGTTGTAAAAGACCATGAAAAATCAATCCAACAGCTACAGGATGAAGCAAAGATGAACAATGCAAGATTGACTGGAGTTAGTGAGAAAGCTGGAGACTGTGCAAAAGCCATTACAAAACCCTTCACAGAAATGATGGTAGAAAACATCCCAAACATGGATAAAGAACTTGACAAACAGATAAATGAAGCATGTAGAACTCCAAACAGCCATGACCAAAATAAATCTACACCAAGGTGTACCACTATTCCAGAAATCTAGCACAAAAACAAAATATTAAAAGCATCTAGATGGGGATGACAGTGCTCAATGTGCATACCATTGTTGCCCCTGATTGATTGATGTGTTTTGAAATTTTGTTTTAGGCTTTTCTTCTTTATTTTTCTTTTTCTCTATGAAATAAAATGGATTTGGAAGAAAATAGAAAAAATAAAATAAAATCAGCTAGAGCAAAGAAACATATCACCTATAAACGGAAGTCCATCAGGACATCTCAACTCCAATCAAGGAGAGCCTGGAGTGAAGTATTTCAAACCTAAAAGAAGACAATCTTTGATTCAGATTGATGTACCCTCCCAAAACTATCTTTCAAGATTGATGGAGAAATAAGGTATTTCCATGACAAAGAACAACTAAAGAAGTTTATAACCACCAAACCAACTCCACAGAATGCTCTGAAGGACATACTAGAAAGAAATAACAAAGACCACAAACACATGAACATCAAAAGAAAGAAGCAGCTATGCAGAGCCAGCAATTAAACAGAGGAGAAAGACAGGGAATAAACAACAGGAAAAAGAAAAGCTAATGTGTATCAGTTATAACAATGAACATAAATGGTCTCAACTGACCAATCAAAAGAAATGGACTGGCATAATGGATCATGAGGCAAGATTAAGCAATATACTGTATTCAATAAACACATTTAACCCAAAAAGAAATTCATAGACTAAAAGTCAAAGGATAGAAAACAATTCTCCATGCCACAGGAACCCAGAAAAAAGCAGGGGTAACTATTCTATTTGCAGACAATGCAAACTTTAAGCCAAAACTGATCAAAAGAGATATAGAGGGTCATTACATACTTGTTAAGGGAAAACTGCAAGAAGAAGATATAATAATCATAAATATTTATGCACCAAACATAGGTTTACCCAATTACATGAAAAAAATATTAACAGACATGAAAAATCCAGTAAGCACTAACACAATTGTAGTGGAGGATCTTAGTACCCTACTCTTACAAATAGATAGATCAACTGGACAAAGTAATCAACAAAGAAATATTAGAATTAAACCAAGTCTGTGAACAGATAGACTTGATAGATGTCTACAGAGTATTCCACTCAAAACATCACAATACCTATTCTTCTCTGCTGCACATGGATCATTCTCCAAAAGAGACCATATATTAGCCGACAAAACGTGTTTAAGTAAATGCAAAGGAATTGAAATCATTCCATGCATGCTATCTAACCATAGTGCACTGAAACTGGAAATCAACAACAAAGGAAATCACAAAAACTACCTTAACACAGGGAAATCAGATAACACCCTTCTGAACAACCAATGGGTCACAGAGGAAATTAAAGATGAAATTAAACAGTATATCCAATTAAATGACAATGCCAATACAAAACTTATGGGACACAATGAAAGCAGTCCTATGAGGGAAATGTATAGTGATGAACTCACATATCGAGAAAACAGAGTAAGCTTAAATAAACAACCTAATATTGTACCTCAAACTTCTAGAAAAAGAAGAACAAATCAAACCCAAAACTCATATGAGGGAAGAAATTATAAAGACCAGAAATTAATGCAATAGAGACTAAGAAAATAATACAAAGAATCAATGAATTGAAAAGTTGGTTCTCCGAAAAAATAAATTAAATTGATAAACCATTAGCCGAATTCATCAAAAAGAGAAAGAAAAAAACAAATTCAAGCAATTAGGAATGAAAAGGGGGAAATCACAGCAGATTCCACAGAAAGTCAGGAGAATATCAGCACCCACTAGGATATCCTATATTCTAATAAGATAGAAAACACAGAAGAAATGGACAGATTCTAGATGCAATTAAATTAGAAAATTCTAAATAACCTGATATCAGCCAATGAAGTTAAAAATGTAATTAAAAAGTTACCATTAAGGCACAAAAAAACAATTCACCTGCCACCCTCTTGGTAAGTGCCTCCCTCCAGTGTGAGCCAAAAGGAGAACCAGAGAGCCACCTCCGAGACCCGGCCACCGCCATGCTGGAACCTAGGAGGCTGCACAAAGAAGCAATTCGCCCACCATAAGCGCCTCCCTCCATCATGAGCCAGGAAGAGATCCAGCAGCCTCTCCTGTGAGCCTACCAGTGCGCGGGCTTGGAATCAAACATCCCAAACTCTCATCCCCCCACCCTTTAGCAACTGGGGACAGAGGTCTGATCATCTCTTGGGAGGATTACTATATGCAATATAGCAAATATGGGGAGTCTCCTCTATCTTCTCTTTGAAAGCAAGTGTTGTTTTCAGTTTTGTTTCATTATGATTAATTGCTTTACTCTATTCAATATTCTCGTTCAATTGGTTTTATAATGTTCTGTCTTTGGTTTGATTTTGCTATACCTAACTGACTAGACAACTATTGTGAAGATAATGAGATATACTATGGTACCTATTACTGTTATCCGGTAACCTGCTGTGAAGTTCTGTACCAAATTCTCTGCACTGTCTCAGTTGGTTTTGTTCTGTCATGTTCTGTTGTATTTCTACTACATTTAAAATTTTTAAAAAAGTTGTCATTAAAGAAAAGCCCAGGCACTGAAAGATTCACTGTTGAATTCCACAAGAAATTTAGAGAAGAACTAATCCCACTAATGGTGAAACTCTTTAAAGAAACTGAAAGGGAAGCAATATTTCCAAAATCACCCCTGGAAGCAAATATTACCCTAATTGCAAAACCAGAGGAAAATGCAACCAAAAAAGAAAACTGCAGGGCAATCTTCCTAATAAACATAGATGCAAAAATCCTTAATAAAATACTGGCAAACAGAATGCAGCAAATCATCAAGAAGATTATACACCATGACAAAGTAGGATCCATCTCAGAGATGCAAAGATGGTTCAACATATGCGAATCAATAAATGTAATACACCATATTAACAAAACCAAAGACAAAAATCACCTACTCATCTAAAAAGACACAGAAAAAACATTTGACAAAGTCCAACACCCATTCATGATAAAAATCCTACAGAAAATTAAAATAGATGATCTTTCCCTCAGTCTTATAAAAGCCATCTATGACAAAACCAACAGCTAACATCATATTAAACAGGAAAAAACTGAAAACATCACTCTAAAATCAGGAACAAGACAAGGATGTGCATTTATTCAATATAGTTCTGGAAACATTAGCCAGAATAATTAGACAAGAGAAAAAATAAAAGGAATAAAGATGCAAAAGGAAGAAGTTAAATTATCATTATTTGTAGATGACAGGATACACTACAAAGAAGGCCCTCAAAACTCCACCAAAAAGCTTGTAGGTTTAATATTCAAATACAGTAGTGTAGTAAGGATATAAGGTCAACACTCAAAAAACAATAGTATTCCTATACACAAGCAACAAAATCATTGAGATAGAAATTAGGGAACTCATACCCTTCAAAATAGCATCTAAAAAGATGAAATACTTAGCAATCAATTTAAAACAGGATGTAAAAGATCGGTATAATGAAAATTACAGTACCCTAAAAAAGAAAATTGAAGAGGACATCAAAAAAGGAAAGATATTCCTTGCTCTTGGATAAGAAGAACCAACATAGTGAAAATGGGCATACTCTCAAAACTAATGTACAGATTTAATATAATGCCAATCAAAATACCATTAGCATACCTCACAGAGCTAGAGAAAACATTCCTAAAATTCATTTGGAACTAGAAGAGACCTAAATAGCAAAAGCAATTCTGAACAACAAAGACAAGTCAGGAGTATCACAATTCCAAAACTGAATTTAAGCTACAAATCTACTGTAATAAAATCAGCATGGTATTAAAAAACAGGCTTGAGGATCAGTAGAACAGAATAGAAGATGCAGACACACCCCCAAACACTCTGAGCTACCTCAACTTTGACAAAGGGGTCAAACGTGTTCACTGGAAGAAAGATAGTTTCTTCAACAAATGGTGCTGAAAAAATTGGTTTCTTGTGTGCCAAAAACTAAAATTAGACCTTTTTCTATCACCATAAACTAAACTAAGGTCAAAATGGATCAAAGATCTAAATATTAAAATAGAAACACTAAATCTACTGGAAGAGGAAATAGGTAGAAATCTTGAAGATATAGGTGTAGGCAGAGACTTCATGAACAAAACCCAGACCGCAAGGGAAGGATTACAAAGAATCAACAACTAGAACTCTGCCTTATTGAAAAGCTTTTGTACAACAAAAGAAATCACCAACAGAGTAGAAAGACAACCCACTGAGTGGGAAAAAATTTTAGCCAATTGTTCCTCAGTCTAAAGACATATTTAGAACATACAAAGAATTGAAAAAAACCAGACCCCCCCAAATTCAAAGACCCAATCCAAAAGTGGGCATCTGAGGTGAATACACACTTCTCAGATGAAGAAATATGAATGGCAAACAAGTACATGAAAAAATGTTCAACATTATTGGTCATTCCCGAAATGCAAATTAAAACAACACTGAGATTTTGTCTCGCCCCAGAAAGAATGACTATCATCAAAAAACCAACTGATAACGAATGCTGGAGGGACTGCAGGGAAAAGGAACCCTTCTCCACTGTTGGTGGGAGTGTAGACTGGTGCAACCACTGTGGGAATCAGTGTGGAGATTCCTTATAAAACCAGGATTGGAGGTTCCATTTGACCCAGCTATTCCCCTTTTTGGTATCTTCCCAGAAGAATTAAAAACAGCAAACCACAGCAATATATGTGTACCCATATTGATAACAACACAATTTTTAATAGCTAAATCTTGGAAACAACCCAAATGCCCATCAACCGAGGAATAGGTAAATAAGATGTGCTGTAAAAATACAATAGAATACTACTTAGTCATAAAGAAGGATAAACTTGAGACTTTTATAGTTAAATGAATGCAACTTGAGACCACACTCATAAGTGGAATAAATCAGACCCACATGTGTAAACACTGGATTATCTTTCTAGTGTGAGAAACTGAACAAGTAAATAAGATCCAAAATGCACAACAGATACTGTAAATTGGGAAGAAATTGTTCAATAGAAAAGACAAACTGTGATGGGGGAAAGGGGAAAGGAAGAAAGGGAAAAAGAAGAAAAGTATTTATATATAAGACAGTTAAGATAGTTATATAGCTAGTTTCTTTTAGTTCATTGAAAAGAAAAGTTTGTGTTAATCGTGCTTGGACCAGATGTCATACCTGTATCTCGTACCTTGAATAACTACTATGAGACAATATGCAATCTATTAATTATTGTAACTCTCCTACTAACATGTTTTGAAACTGTTTTATTGTTATTTTTATTTTTTTCTCTTGAAAATCAAAAAACCAGTTAAACTATTGGTGCTGTTCTTGGCTTGGCTTGTCCAATTTTTTGTTTGAAGCAAAAAGGATCTGTAACACTTTTGATTGGCAAGCCATTTCTAAAAACATTAACTGATAGCAGTCTCTGTGTCTCTGTCTATCTTTCTGTTGGTCTCTGACTCTCTCTCTCTCTCTCTATCTCTCTCTGACTCTCTCTTTCTCTCTCTCTTTCTCTGAGACAAGGTCTTGCTAAGTGGTTCAGTTTAGCTATGACCTCCCTATGTAGCTCAGGCTGAATTTGAGCTTACTATAATCTCTTGCCTCAGCTTCCTGCGTGCTAGGACTGCATGCATGCACCACCATGCCTGGCTAGGTAACAGACTCTTAAAACCCAATTAATTATCTGAAGCAAGTTTTAGCTTCTTGTCCTAAACTAATGAACTTCCTGAGAAAAGTGTCCAGAAAGATCACAATGCAACACTTTCTGTGACATGAAAGAAGAGCAGAGGTCACCCCAAAGGTTTAGTTTCACAAGAGATACTTTGGATTCAAGAAAGGAAGATGGTGTAGTCTCCACATCACTGTCAGACAAACCTGATGCGGGCCAGATGCACTGAACATAGATTCAGGGCAAACCATCCAGGAGGGACCAGTCTCACCTATTTGTACTGTTCTTCATGCAGACCAGAGGAAAGCTATAGGCAGATGGCAGTAACAGCTTTTAGTACCTTGAAGATAATAGGAAAATCAGGGGTGAGCCTATAATAAGTCAGCGAAGTGTACTAGTAACTGGAAAGGAAATTCTGCTCGTGAAACCACATCATCCCGGAGAGAGCTCTTAGAGAGGTTTGATCACAGTCCTTCCTATCTTATTTAAATTTTCTGTTTTATTGGATGTGAGCTGAAATGCCTTTTCAATCAAAGTTCCGGTGATTTAAGATTAAGGTTGATTGAAACACTGGATGGCAGAGGTAGGGTTCAGAGGGACTTGACAGACTACAACAAAGACTTGAGTCCAGCAGGGAAGCTTGTTGTGTAGTCAACATGGAGTTCTGTACTTCAGTCACAGTGTGCATGTCGAAAGGCGCACATGCACAGGATGGCTCGGGGGTTTTGCCAGAACCTTGACCATGATGTGTGATTGCATTCATGAAGTACGTGACCTGGGTCAGTGGAGTGAACAGCCTCTCCATTCTGCTTGAGTTGGAAGTCTTAACGAAAAGACAGCTCAGGTCAGGGTGCACACTCAAAGTGGGATGGTGACAGTGGGAATGTGGCCAAGAGGGACAAGGATGGGAAACCAGAAGCAGCCAAAGGAAACTAGAAACAATTGAAGGAACTGGAAAGATTGGGCCTGGAGAAGAGAACAGGATAAGAAAAGGGCTTCTCTGCAGTCTCAGAAGGCGGTCCAGGTAGATTTGGAAATAATTGTCGGGAGAAACATTTCAAGAATTGTAGACACTCAGCAAAAAGTGAAACCAAAACGTATTTTAAAAAATGCCATAAAGCTGTGAATTTCCTCTCTCACTTTTGAGATACGGATTGGATAATCACTTGTTGAGCAAGAGGAACAGATGGGTGATTTTTTGCCTTAAAGTCTTATCATCCCCAATGACTGGTCATCTAGCTTTATCCTAATTGCTGCTTGGGATGGCAAGATCACTGCCTAATGATAGTGTCTAACCATTTGAGTAAATGTTTATTGGATAGTACTCTTGGTTATTAGGTTATTATCTTAGGTAATTCCTATATTACTCCTCTGCCTTTGAAACTGTCCCATGATTGAATCCAAAATGAATTTTTTTTTGCATTCCCTGCTCTTATTACCTAATTCAGCCTGCCATGATCTCTTGTTTACAACAGAGCAATTATTACTTGGATGAAATCTTCAGCCTTTCATTTTATGTTCCTTCTGATGCATTCACACTTTGGCTGTGGTATTTTTTCTTCAGTGCATATTTTAGCAAGTCAGTTTCATCCCTAAGAACTTTAGCGGCTCAGTTTCTTCTATAAACCCATGGTATAATAAGGATGGGATAGGAGGAAGCGAGCAATAGGCTGCTCAGCAGTTAAAGAGCTTTCCAGAGCTTAAGCGCCAAATGCAGGGCTTGGACCTTGATTGGCTACTGATTTGGACAACTGACTCCAAACTTCCTTATGCATTATAATAGAAACCCTTTGATTAATTTCTTAGACTTTTTTCCAATCAAGTTATCATCTTTTTTTGCCTTTTCCCAGAATCTAAAGCAAATGTTCTTCCTCTTTATAACCAGAGCTACACAGGAGAAGCACCAATCTTATCAGTCTCTTGAGGGAATAATGGGTTAAGATGCCACCAGCTGTGTGAGTCACTGCTCCCCAGCATTCTGCCCTTGGTGAAGAAGTGGTATAATCAATTCCTCATTTTCTATTAACAGATGGAAGCAGACATAAATGAAAATAACCAGAGAATATTTCATCTGCTAAGTATCGGTGCCATAGCAATGCCCACAAGCCAGAGGCCATGGTGCATGACTGGAATCCAAGCCTGCTGGGAGACTGAGGCAGGAGAATCGAAAGTTCAAGCTCAGCCTGGGTGTGTTATGGTTAAGATCTAAAATGATCCCCCCAAAGTCTCATGTGTTTGGAAGTTATTAGGTCACAGGGTGCTAAACTCATCAGTGGGTTCATCCACTGACGAGCTCAGAAACCAGGTATGCTGTTAGGAGGTGGGGTCTGGTTGGAGATGGTCACTGGGGATGGGACCGTTGAAGGGTTGGTTCCTCCCTTCTCTCGCTGCTTCCTGGCTGCCATGTATTGAGCAGCTTTCCTCAACCAGGCCTTTCCACCATGCTGTTTCTGCCTTGGGTCTAAGCAGGCTGGATTGATCCCACTGAAAACTGTGAGTCAAATAAAACTCTCCTCCTTTAAGTTGGGAGTATTTGGTGTTTTGGTCCAGTGATGGGACAGGTGATGCGTATACTGGGCAACATAGCAACTGAGAGAGAGTCTGGCTGAAAAACAAAACAAAACAAAAGGCCTGGGGTTGTAGCTTGGTGAGAAAGCCCTAAATTCAAATTCCCAATCCCCACTACTAGAAGAACTTCCTGCAAAAAGTCAGAACGACGTGGAAATAGGAAGCAGCCTTTGCAAAACCTTTGGGGAAAGCTGAGTGATAAAGTGAGATCTCAAATCCTTTTCTAAATGGCATCTTTTAAAATTACTTATTCCAAACAGCATTTCACCCTCCCTCCCCCACAGAGAAATTTTACGTCGGGATTCTCTTCCTTCAGGTGGCTGGAATTGTTAGAGGGCAATCCTGGAGCTGTAGGATTGTGAGTCCTTGGACCAAAGAAGCAGAAAACAAAGCAAAACAAAACAGCAAACCAAAATCAACGGGCATGTTCTTAAAGCAGGCAGCTGGAGGGTGGCACAGGGTGATAGTGAAAGAGAAGCCTTCATTCTGTGGTTTCTCTCCAACGTCTGATGGCCTTCTTTTCTTGGAGTTCTTCAGACACATCTCAGGGTTTATAGTAAACCCTTGTTGACAATAGAAAGTAAAAGAAAAACCAGAATGAGACCTAGTCATTATCTGAACAGTCTTCAAGCTCTTACTACTTTTATGAAACTTCCCTGATCACATCAGCCTAGCGATGCTATCTCCTCAATTCCTGTAAGTGCTAATTATCTCCTCTCCTCAACTCTCATTAGGGTTCACGCTCGCACTGTGAATTGCAGTCATATGCCTCCCAAGTAGATTATGCTTTACCTGAAACCATGATTTATTACTCCTTCATATTTCCCACTGCACCCAGCTGAGCAGAAGACACACATAGGCCCAGAGTGCATTCCTACCTCAAGTTTACCTACAAGTGGAGGAAATGAAGTTACTTTGACTTTGATAAAAGAGGGCCTAACTAAGAAAAAGTGAGACACATATGATGATAGTAGGAGGAATGTTAGATCACACCAATGGAGAAGCAGTTTTAAATGACCTCCTAATGGAGTGTACCAGTCAGGATCAACTGCCTCTGAGAGATTCGAATGAGGATCGGCTTCACAAATGGAATTTGCTACTGACTCACTGGTGTGTGCTATGCAATTTGCCTATTCAGTTGCCTAAATTTCATGTGTTGACAATGATCTATGCTGAACTTTTCCACATTTACATCACTCAGAAAAATAAAGAACTCACTGTACAAATTCAACTTTAGAGAAGTCTGCTTTAGTAGACGTTGATTATTGTGAAAAAGATCTGGAGACTTTAGTAGAGCTCAAGCTTAATACGAATCGAGAGTCCACTTCCATTTCTTAGGCAAATATAATCTTAGACCAAGTTAAAGAATCACACTCACTTAGGGCTGGGTATTTTGGTCATCTGGAAGGCCACGCTCTTGAATGGCTGCTTGGCTTTGGCTATCAAGAATCATCCAGGCATAGTGGTGAATGCCTGTAATCCCAGCACTTGGGAAGCTGAGGCAGGGGGATTGCTGTGAGTTTGAGGCCAGCCTGGGCTACAAAGTGAGTTCAAGGTCAGCCTGAACTGCATGGTGAGACCTTGTCTCAAAAAGATAAAAAAAAAAAAGGAAAAGAAAACGAATCACCCAGGATCTCCTTGGATCCCATTTGTGGTCCCTGAAATGGTCCGTTCCGTGTGGCACAGCTCAGTGCTTGGTAGATTCCCTAGTATGTTAAATATTTTTTTCTGTCTACTCCCCCATCATTTCTGCCTGTTAGACCTAACTGAGCCACACTGACCAAGCCTCCATCCCCGGCGGCATCACAAGGGAAAAGCTGCTTCCACACAGCAGCCCGAAACCCAGGCCGTGCTCACCCCTCTGCACTTCCCTGGTGCTTCCACCCTTCTCCGTGCTGCTGGCCTTGCTTCGGAGGCTGTATTTTATGAAGAAATTGTGCCCCCGAAGATAAAATATTTGCTCAAAGCCATACCATCAAAAGCATGAGAGTGAAATTTGCATCTGTTGGTGACTAATTGCTTCACAAGGTGGCAACTCCTTTGTTAGTGTGGGAGAAGCTGCACAATAAAATAGCAGGGAGGGTACGGAAGCCAGGAGCCAAATACCTGCAGTGGGTGAGCTCTGGACCAGACAGCTACCAGGATTTTTCTGTCTTTCCTATGAAAGCACATATACCTTTTCAACCAAAAGGATTGGTCACATAAGGAAATCAGTATTACTTCTATTATAAATTAATTAAAATGATAGCTTTTGAAAAATATGCATTTTCCAGAGCTAAAAATTTCAAGGTGAGTAGGGACCATGCTAGGTTTTTAATTTCTGGTTTATTCACCATCATCATGAATGTTCTTGTTCCCCTTGGTAACTTGTTTCTCCATCTATGAACTTGTATTTTCACAGAATATCTAAGCACCATCTGTAGTTCTGAGAATTAACTTGCACTGCCTGCCTGAGAGTAAAATATATGTTGCGACTTAGGTGTGCCTTTATTGTAAATGTTGCAAGTTACGAATTGCTGAATTAATCTTACCAGAACCTCCTGGAAGTGAGAGGATCGGGATTGCTCCTTTAGGTCAGTTCTAGGTCACTGTACTCTGAGTTTTTGTGGCGCTTAGTCATGATGGGAATTAAGGTTGACTTGGATTTCCCCATGGCATTTCCACCCCATCAGCTCTGAAATGCAGAGGGTATGAATTCTGTTTCGTTCTAGAGTAGCAGGAAACTTCTGCTTTTCTTCCCAAACAGACTCCCTCCAATTTATAAAAGTCAGAAGTCCCGGGAGAATCACAGGGCAGATGTTTCTGGTGTGTGATTCACCCCCAGGGACCATGCAGGGCCCATTGCAGGAGTTTTTGACAGACCCTCAGGGTACCACTCAAAGAATTAAAGCCATCTCTTACGAATTCAAACTAATTAAAGGAAGAACTGTCTGAGTTAATAAAAGCCTTTTAATCAGATGTTGAAAAAAATTTTCTTTCAGTGACTCTAAACTTAAGGGGAAATCACAAAAATAATGCATTAGATTTTCAGTTGTTCTTTACCCACTTCCCAAATGTTAACATTTTCCCACATTTTAAAGTCATTCTGTCCTTCTCAGTTCTTACACATCTGTGTTCTCTCCTTTCTCTGAACTATCTGAGGCGTCATCCATCTGGACTTCCCTGTACGTGTTAGGACTTCCAGAGTATTTCCTGAGTCCAAGGGTAACCACAGTTATCAAATTCAGGACTTTTAATACTGATGCAATAGTTTAATCCACCATTCATACTTTTCCAATTATCCCAGGAATGTCCCTTATATTTCTTTCTCTTTCTAGTCCAGGAACCAGTAAAGGGGCCCTGTGTTACATTGTCTTGCTTCTTTAGTGTCTTTGAATCCAGAACAATTTCTGAGCCCGCTTCTATGACAACAGCCAGTGACTTTATGAATGTTTGTCCATTGGGTTCGCTGATGTGTCCCTATGTATCCTTGGTCAGAAAACTTCACAATGAGGAAGAACCCTCAGGCATTCCAGGCATCACGTGGTCCCCTCCTCTCCTTCCCAGGGTTCTTTGGATTGCCTGATTACACTGGACCATTTTCCCTGCTGCAGTGTCTGTTTTCTTCAGTAAGCTTTATGGGAGACACTTAAAGCCCATATAAATATCCTACTCCTCCTCACACTTTCCTTCCTAAACTTGCTTCTTGCTCTGAGCAATCTTGGTTATGATGGTTATATAAAACCATTACTTTTCTACAAGGCGTGGGGTACATGCCTACAATCCTAGCACTCAGGTGACTGAGGCAGGAGTTCAAGGCCAGCTTGGGTCACATAGAGAGTTCAAGGACAGTCTGAACTATACAGTGAGAACCTGTCTTTTTTTTTTAAAAAAAAGGTACTTTTCCATCTGCAGCCACTCTCTCCAGAAGAAATGACTTTGCGTTTCCCCTCTCACTTATCTATTATTTGTATGGATTTATGTAGTCTAATTTTATTCCACGGATTATAGTTCCTTCTGTCATTATTACTGCCAGTGCCTAAACTGCCCCAGAGTTGACTATTTGTAGACACTAGAATGTGGCTCCTATCTGATTTTGATATGAGTTTTAAAAAGTACCTTCTTTTCTGGAGGATCAAGGTCTCCAGTCTCCTCATATACCTTCCCCATCCCTGCCCTCTCTGCAAGGACCTGCTTCCTTTTCCTGGGGATGGTGGTTAGAAGCCAAGACCTGAGCCACAGGGAGGTTCTTTCCTATTGAAGCCTTTACCTCCAACCCCCAAGTTAGGAATTACACACACGCATACACACAGACACACACTCAGGCATGCAAGCATGCACACACGCATGCGCACACATGTGCTTACTTGCTGGTGAGGATGTCTCACATCTAACAGAAACACAGAATTCTGAAGTTGTACTGACATGTTCAGTGTCCGATTCTTTCCCAAGGCTCTTTGTTACTTCCACCTACAGCGTCTGTGATGCTCTCCTCTTCTCCACGAGAAGCCTGGTTTCCAACAACACCTATGCAATGCACTGATTTTCCCTGTCTCACACAATATAGTTTCAGAATTATTCTTCCCCAATCATCATGCACATCAGTAAAAATAAACTGACACACATTTGCAGTTCTTTATGTTTTCCCTAGAGTGTGGATATCTAAGCCAAGTGTTATATTTCTGACTGCTTGAGTTATTTCTTCCCCACCCAATGGAGGCAGGTCCTTTTCCAAAAGGTCTACCTGGAAAAAGGTCGCTGTCCTTCTGTCACTTACACCTGATACCCTCTTATCCTTTATAAGGAACTGATTTCATTGTTTTTTGGTTTATACTTCCTTGTGTTTCTTTTTTCAAAATAAGATCATTTACTCATATTCTTGATATAATTTCTCCTTGTTGTACATAAAAAGGTAGTATACTGTAGTTACCCTTTTGCATGGCTTTCTAAAAACTTACTATCCCCTAAAATTTAGAGAAATCCTCTCTGTACAGCTGTATAGTACTCCACTGTATGAACGACATACTCCAAATCACTTGGGTAGTCGTAATATTTTGTTATTACAAATAATGCTGCCATTAAGAACCTAATAGATGCACATTTTAATGTTTTTCAGGTGAAACTTCTGTATAAACTCCTAGAAAGAGGATTCTAGACCGAAGAGTAAATGTTTGTGTGGTGCTGTTCTAGATAGACAAATTCCTTCATGGGGTCCCATTTTGTGTTTCCATTATCAGACTACAATTGACCCTGTAGTATCACAGAATGTGTTATCAAGTTTTGAATATTTACCAGTCAAAATGGTAAGAAGTAGCATTTCTGTGCCATTCTAATTTTAATTTCATGAATGAGATTGTATATCTTTTCCTAGGTTTAAGGATCATGCTTATTTATATCCCTTTTGGGAACGGCTCAAGTCTTTTGCCTATTTTAAAACAATATTTTCAGTTTCCTCACATTTTAAAGTTCTTTATGGAAATTGGACTTTTATTTGTGATAATTACCTCAAATATTTTCTCTTTATTGCTATTTGTCTTTTAATATTGCTTATGGTTTTTGTTATTAAATTCTTTTGTCATGAGATTTATCAAGTATATCTTCCCTTAAATGTGATTGTTTTATTTAATATGACTGAGTTATAGTTTGAAACCTTCTACCTACAGTTCTGGTGTTTATATAGCTATATTTAGCCTTCTTATTTATTTAGAGCTTATTTTTGTATATATAAGTGGGCATGATTTTACCTTTCCCCAAATGTCTAGCCAACTGCCCCACTGCATTTGTTAAGAAGTCTGTTTTTATGCCAGTGATCTGCAATGCAACTAGTTTTTATTATATCCTAGATTTCCATATGTGACAACATCCATTTTTTGACTTTCCCTCTCATCCATTCATGTCCCGACATCCCACTGTTTTCAGGGTAGAGATGTCATAATGTCTTAATATCCACTAGGGCTGGTTTTTCTCACCCCATCTCACACCCTGTGCCCCATCTGTTCCTTTTCAGTGTTTTCCTAGCATGTTTAGTTTTCCATATGAACTTTAATATCGATTTCTCTAGTTTCTGGGAGGGGGAGGGGCTTTGTTGTTCTGTTGGAACTTCATTAAGTATACAAATTAACTAAGGGACAGCTGCCATCCAACTGCCATCCAGACTTCTTAACCAAGAATCTGAGATGTTTTTCTATTGGTTCTACTTTTGTAGTTTTAGAGAATGTTTGCAATTTTCTTCATTTAGGTTTTGAACATTTCTTTCTTAAGGTTGTTCCTAAATATTTTACATTTCTTAATGTTCTTGTAAATGGATTATTTTTCTCCCATTGTATTTTCTAATTGGCTACTATCTGTGTAGATGCAAGCTATATATCATTGCAGCTGATAGCTACTTTAAAGTATAATTAATTTCATTACTCATAATATATAATTTCAATGTTTTTAATATTCTGGAACTTACTAGATATTTTGCAATATATTTTAATTAGAGCATACAATAATCTAGCAAACCCAAAGATATTCTAGTAGAATATATTTCTTCACCAAAAGAAATAATCTATAATTCATTTATCCATGTTGTTTCTAGTGATATAACCATTTTTAGTAATACATCATTTTTAAATGCTTTAAAATTATCTACATCCATGACATTACATATTTAGTTTTAAAAATATAATTTAAAGAGTTTACAAGCAGAGATAAGTTTCAGCTCAGGTCCTGCTCAACTTCCCTCAAGTTTTGAAACTGTAAGTTTTCTAACAGAATACACATTAGATACCCAATCCATATTACCATAGTGACCTCAAATTCTGGTGTTTATCACAGACTGATCAGGCCCACAACTTCCTAAATGAGAGGATGGCAAAGGCTTAAATAAAAGAGACAAGTAGTATGATTTTAGGGCTCCAGGAGGATCAAAATTCTCTAGCAGAATTTGAGATTCTGGGGGCTGAGACAAAGCACTTCTCTGGTGGCCCATAGTTATTTGGTTTTCAAAGGGACGAGGTACTGAGGAAGATGTGGGAACTGAGCAGAACCTTGAATCTGCTCAAAGACTTCTCCAAGAAGTAAATTATGCTGATTTAGAGAACTACCTTATCTCCAGTGTGACATTTATGGCAGGACTGGGACAGCAGGAGTGGATGCCTGCAGCTGCAATTGCTATCTAGTTAATTGGGTTTGGAGCCAAGTGTCCTCAGCTATGGCCTTATCTTGTCCTTTGAGACATCACTGGCATCACAGACCACTACCAGTCTCAACCAGAACCAGTGATTTGGAGAGGTTCACTTGCTATGAATCCCCTGCACATCTCCAGACCCAGCACTCAGGCCCAGGACAGATTCACTAGAAAACATAGAAAGCCAATTGGTTCATTTTAAACCTTGCTCAGAGCTGCTTTGTCATGCTCTCCATCAGGTGTTTGTTTTACAGATTGGCAGAGCCAAAGGAGCTGTACTCCCCCAGCTACCTTGCAGTGTCCCTGCAGTGGCTCCTGATTATTTCTGGAGGCTGACCCCTGAGTATCAGCCAACACACTAGTACTGATGAAACCCACGGTGTTTGACAGTGCTACAAAAGCCACAAAGCTTTTAGACAAATTGAACTGTAGTTATCCCCATAACACTTATGCACATTTAAAACACAGTGGTGAGTGCAGTCCATATACCACCTGGTGACATTTTGTCAACTACAGGCCACATCCATGACCACAGCCATCCCATACACTTGGTGCTTACCACGATCACCTCACTGGGTTGTTCCATTCATCATGGCCCCTAAGTACACAAACCCCCCCCCCCCATTAATGCTGCTGGTAAGAGGCAGCATGGACCGCTGGAAACAAAGCTGAAAGCAATCAACGCCAACCCAAGGGGTAGAGCTGTGAAGCTCGCTGTGACTGGTCAGGCACATCCCACCCAGTCACCAGAGCAATGGCCTTTGGAGAATAAGAACAAAGGGACAGGAACTGTGAAAGGGCTGCTCCCCTGATAGCAATGCCACTAGCAACACTTCAGAAGTGCCTATATCAGATATGGAGTGATGCCTTTTCTTTTTTTGCCTTTTCATTTTATTTCTTTCATTTGTTTTTAATTAGTGTATGTCTGTGATTCATAATAATGACATTCATCTTGGGCAATTGGTACATATTCATATTACATCTTAATCATTTTGACTTCCCTTTCCCCATCACCAGATTCCCCTCTTATCTCTACAAAATCTCCTTCCCTGTTCTCTATCATCTATCTCTTATTTTGCTCTTTAAATGACTTATATTTTGGGTTTCTCATATAAAAGAAAATGTGATATTTAACTATCTGCGTGTGGCTTATTTTACTTAGTTGGCATTGTAGCCTAAAGGTGTATCAATCTCTCTAGAAATGATTCAAATTTATCCTTCCTTACAGTTGAGTAGTATTCCTTTGTGTCTCCATACCACATTTTATCATTCACCTGTTGATGGATGTACAGACCATTTTCAAGATTTAGCTATTATGAACCGTACTGCTTTAAACATGGGTGTGCATGTATCACTGTAACATGTCATTAACTATTTTGGGAAGATATACAGAAGAGGAATAGCTGGTCAAGTGGAATTTCTACTCTTAGTTTGTTGAAGAATCGCCAGTCTGGAGAAACTTCTAATGACCAGGATTAAGGTCAGGCGCCAAAGTGTATTTTTGTCAACATCATGACGATTGCAGTCAGAACAAAAAGTTTGTTTATAATGTGCAAAGGAAAAGCTGGAACCAACTAAATGCTGGTTAGATACCCAGTTCTTGGTCATCAAACAATGTAATTTTTGTCTGCCTTTCCATAATGTGAAAGTGAGTGCTGAGCCTACACACACAGGTGTGCAGTAGGCTGTGGCATCTAGTATGTTTCTGAAGTTCACATGACGAAATCTCCTAACAATGCTTTTCCCAGAACACACCCCTGTTGTTAAATGATGCATGGCAGTGTGTATGGGAGTTTATTTCATCACCTGTGGTGTTTACTATACAGATGAATTTAGAGACCTATTGTAAGAATTCCCCACATTCCTCTCAGGGCTCCAAGATCTCAGGTTGGCCCTATGTACTGTACAATACCTTAGGGACTATGTATAATATACAGAGCTCTATGAATAATCTACAGAGACTGAGGATATTTGCAAATGCCTCAACTTTTCAGTAAGAATGCCTTTTTTATGTCGAATCCAAATATTTCTTTTAAAATTTGTATCTGGATTTCATGTGAAATATATATCCTAGTATAAAGAGTTTGCTTACCATGTGTAAGGCCTTGGGTTCAAAAGACATACATGTGCATGCATGTGCATGAATACACACACACACACACACACACACATACAGTTTATCTGACTTACATGAAATGTAGCAGGCTCCATGTTAACTATGTTCTTACCTACACTTTAAGATTCCCTTAAATTCTTTCTAGGTTCATTCTGTGTGTCTAGAACAACCACTAAGTATATTTTGTAGATTCTCTTCTTTAGGGATTTTTTTTCTATTGTGGCTCTGGGGGTCAAATCCAGGACCTTACACATGCTAGATGAACATTCTACTACTGTGCTACATCCCATTCCTTAAAACTTTTTTTGAGGTCTATATTTTCTAAATGTATAGGAATCAGAAGTGCATAAAAGCCATAATTGTAGTTAGATGAGAACTGATTTTCTGTTTGACAAAAGTAAATGAAATCCACATGCTTCAGTTTGGAACCCATATGCCTGTGAGATACAAATTCCATTAATGTGAAAAACTGGATGTTATCCATGTCCATCTGTATTACTCAGAGGAGATAATGTGAAAAAGCTTAGCACCACTCTTTTGTTATAGTTCAAAAGATTTACTGAAGAACCTGTATCATATTTCTAGTAGTATATAACAGTCACACCAACAGAATTACAATCTGAATTTCAAAGAATAAATCAACCCAAAAAAGCATCACATTCTTTGCTATACTTCATTCATTCATTCATTCATTCATTCTCTTTTGAGCATCAGTATTTTCTTATTTTAAAGAGGATAAACAGAATAAAACCAATCAAAACAAACCAGTGTAAGAGATACAGGACTTCAAAACATTATGAAATCAACAATAGTTACCACAATGGCTTTCGATGCCTTCAAAATAACTGCAGATAACTTTGGACATAGTAAAAATCAAACAGAACAGAATAGAATAGAAACAATAAAAACAAAACAATGAATGCAATAAAGGACTTCAAAACAAGCCAATAGTAAATCCAAAATTGCTACCATAATATATCTGGCTATCTTTGAAATAGTTGCTCCTACCACTGCATTGAGCATAACACAAAAGAGAATAAACACCAACCCAAAAAAACAATAGAAATGATGTAGGACTTCAAAACAAGATCAGAAGGAATCAACAACAGCTATAACTCTCAGAAGAAGAATCCCTCCTAGATGCCACACTGTGTACTGCTCTCCTCTGAACCTATGTTCAGACCACTGGCCCTAGACCTGCAGTGTTAGTGAAACACCAGAGCACTGCAGCCATCTAATTACATTTCACCCCCATCCCTATCATCACAGCCTGTGTTTCTCCAGATAAACCAGTTGCTTATGCAAGGAGGAGGACAGATGATTGGTACTTCTTATTTGCCAGCCCACACCTCAGAAGGCTGCCGTCTGGCTGGCTATTCCCAGTCGGGTGATGGCCCATGTGTGGTGCTGGTTCCCAGACTGGGCTTGCTTGCTGGTGTGACCTTGTTCTTTCTCCCCCTAGTCCGTGACTTTGGTCTGGCTGTCCCAGTCCTGTGGAAGCCCATGCTGAGCATCAGTCTTATACCAGACAAGGTCCTAGATGTAAGGGATAGTGCAGTGAGAAATTGTTATGGTTTAGATTGAGAGTGTGCCCCCAAAACTTCATGTGGTCAGGGATGAGGCTTTGGAAGGTGATTGAATTATGGAAGTGATACAGCTGACTTGCTGTTAGGAGGTGGGGCCTGGTTAGAGGTGGTCACTGAGGTGTGACCCAGAAGGATATATTTTCAACTCCACAACACCTCCCTTTGCTCTCTGTTTTCGTGGGCACCATGATGTGAGCAACTTTCCTCTGAGGCGGGTTCTTCCACTATCCATACTGTCTTTGCCTTTGAGCCAGGCAACCATGAACTGAAACTTCAGAAATTGTGAACCAAGGGCCAAGGATTTAGCTCAGCAGCATAAACACCTGCCTGGCTAGTGTGAGCCAAAATAAACCCCTCCTATTTTAAGTTGTGGGTGTCAGGTATCGAGTCCTGGTAAAGAGAAAGTGACTCAGACTGCAATGTGGGCACATATTCCCAGAATTTACAGCCTAAAACTTGCTGTATTAGCTTAAAAAAGAAAGAACTTCTTACTTTATGTGGCAAAGAAGTTTAGCAATACAATTTCTCATAAACATAAGGACAAACTATAAAAATAGCCAAATATTATGAATAGGCAAATATCCTTGTGTATTTGTAAGGGACTCCCTCATGTATAGCTACTACTTACTGATATATGTTATGCTGTGAGGTACAATTATTTCCAAAACATTAGCTATATCAGTAAATAATTTCTTCTGTTCAGTATTTAAAAAAAAAACCTCTAAAATAATTTATGTGAAGAGACAAGGAGGAATAGTTTGTAGATGATTCCACAAGGCTTGTAGTATTGTTTGGGAATATATGCAAAAAAAAAATGTCTCTGTAGCTTTGCAGAAACCAGCAGAATTCGCCAGCTTCCAGTGTGAACATCCTGGCAGATTGAGCTCTGTTATCTATTAGAATTTGTCACACCCTGTGCGGATGCAAGAATCATGGTGAATAATGATCACTTGTGGCACAGTTTCTGCCTCTCTGAAACAGGAAAATCTGGACATGCACAAATTTGGGATGAATGGGGCTCCAGAATCCCAGTTATCTCACCAGAGCTAAGAGCCTGACAGAACAATAAAGGAGACAATTACAATTCCTCTTCTCTCATTCAGCCCATGCCAAAGCTATCATAATAAAACCTGCTTATCCAGTGACATCATCTAATTATGTATGAAATAATGGAATGTGTTAAAAAAAAAAGAGAGAGACTTTTATGGACTGACCCCAAGGCAAGCTGAGGAAGTAAGGAGACGCTGGGTTTCATGAGCTGGGTTTCATTTCTCATGGTATGAGGGTGTTGAAGTCACTTTTGATTTGGATCCAACCAAACTCCAGCTTCATCTCCTCCTATACACAACCGATCAAAACGTTATTGCAGAGCCTGTATACCACATGCAGTGAGAACTAGACAAGCTAGTGTACACAAAGGGCATGTGCTAAAAGATATTAACACATCTCATGGAATCCATGGATGAGGGCCCCAGCCACCTCCACATACCTGCTCTGGAAGATCCGGGAATGTCCACAAATCGATAGAAGTTCACTTTGCCACAAACACAGATCAGCTCTTAAGAAGCATGAGCTCTGAATTCCAAAATCTTGAGAGGAGAAATCCAAATGACCCAGCCAATATTTTCCTTAGACTTAGGCAAGGCTGACCTTGCTCTGAGCTCCATGCTTCAGAGAACCCTGTAAATGACAAAGCCCCACAAAAAAGTAAACTTATTAAAGGACACATACAGTGTCTTTATGGTGGGAATTCTCTATATGGCTGGTGCAACACAAGCTTGAATCCTGAAAGATCACGAGAGTGTCTTTCTGTCTGTGTTGCCATGGGATGTGGGTAAAGGCATCATCCTTTGGATTATGTGAGGCCTCATCGAGTGTGCTGCTGCTTGAAGCAAACATTGTTTTAGATGCAGGGAAGATTCTTGTGTTTAATGCTTGCAGCACTTTTAGGATTTCACTGGTAACAAACTACAAATATATGAAACAAATATTTGAGTTGTATGTAGGTGCATTTTTATTAGACAACTGTAGTACAGGTGCTGACCTAGTAAACTACTGTTGTTGCAAACAAACATTGTATTTTCCAGTTAAAAACTCAATCAATAAGAAAAAAAAGAACGTGTTAATTAGCTTGCCAAATTCCTCTCTCAGATATATTAAAATAGGTCCTTACATAATACTCTTCCCACACAATATGTTTGTGGGTGGTTTTGGACACCTGTTTTCTTATTTCTGTTCATGCTACTGTTTGTGGTTCTAGAAGCACTCATGGTTTTAGTGTATTCATCATAGTTCCTCAAGGCAGCTGAGAAAATATTTTGCAATGTTAAACAATTCAGATTGCTTTTAATTTTCTACATATGTAGGTCTACAACATCAGTTAATTATAATACTGAATCTTCATTGGCAACTATTTTACATGAATGATAAACTCGAAAGTAGTTTAGCTCTTATCAACAATTAGGTTCTCTCTCTCTCTCTCTCTCTCTGCATGTTTCTTTTTTTTTTTGGTACCGGGGATCAAACTCATGACTTTGTGCCTACCAGGTAGGTGCTTAAGCCACTGAGCTAAATCCCCGGAACAATTAGGTTTTGATAAAATTACACAATTGAGAACTCAGCTTGATTTAACTAATTTTGATTAGAATTATGATATTCATTAATTGCAGCTTGTGAACTTACACACTGAGACAGACTTCATTAAAGTTTAGTAGTGACGACACTCCATAGAATAACTCAGTTATTATTAGATGTTTTCTAGGTCTGCTCAGAAAATACCACTGTACTCAGACATAAAACAAGAATGCCAACTAAAATGTTATAGTAATTAGATTTTAAGATATACAAAGTACACTGGGGTAGGGAAGCAAAATAGTAGATTGCAAATACGGTAGAGAGAAAATTATGGTTTGACAGAAAATGAATCATTCTTGTGTTTCATTCTTTGGTGTGAACTGTTACTTCCTACTAATTACATTAGCAAAAGCTTACAAGAAATTCAAACAGATCATTACTGGATTTTGGGGCGCTAGGGTCTCCTTCTATAGGTGGTTTCTGGGTTTGTTCTTTCTGTCCTGAGCAAAGAATTGGTCAAGGTAAGAGCAAAAGGTAGAAAGGTTTTACATTTATTAAAGGTAGGAAAAGAAACATGCTCTGTAGAGTGAACTTAGGCCAAGCAAAAGCAGGAAAAAGAGTAAACCGTACAGCATGAAAGTGGACCACTGAGAAGGAGCCACAGTAGCCCAAAGCTCACTGGTGACTGTCCTTTTGTATCTCCCACTCTTCAAGCTGATGCCATTCAAATCTAGACTGCCCTACTGAGACCTGTTCCAGTTACCTGAGAAGAAATGAAGACAGCACTCTCTGATTGGTTCCAAGGGCAGCGTTTTGGGCAGTGTCCTGGGAGGTTGTAACTGGCAGGTCCTGCCCTCTTCCCCAGCCCGTTTGGCCATGCCCTAGTCTCTTGCTTCAAGATTACTTTTGGCTATCTTTTAAGAGAATTCAAAGTATATCTTTAAAAATTTTAGAGAAAATGGATTATCTTTCTAAAATGGCAGATGAGGTGACAAAAAAATAAATTTGAAGGTTAAAATAAAAATAAAAAGAAATTTGAAGATTCGGATATCTAGAAAGGAGCTGTACCTATACTCTGTAAAGCAATTTCTATTAGAGATCAATTTCTAAATACAGTATTGGCCCAGATATAGTCTTATGTTAAGAGAGATTTCAATGAATTGAGCAGTATATTATTGTTACTTTCATTTCTATAATGCTATGACACTGAAATTTTGAAAGAAACAAAAATAAGAATTACTCTAAGGGCATTGCTGTAAGAGACTGTTACAGTTTTATGATAATAACATGTAAAATTTAGATAGCTTATAGTAGGTTTTATGGCCACAGCAGCTTTTTATACATAGTTTCACTAAAATAGTTAAATGTTACATGACAGCTTCATTGTTCATCCTGAATCTAGTATCGTTTTAAGGACTGTATTGACAATTCCTGTTACACTGGGAGGGTAGAGTTGATCCAAACTGCAACTCACTCAAACAAAGAACTATGACTCAACCAACACTATGCATCCAGTCCTAACTGTTGATAGACTATGAACTTAATGAAAAGCTGAATCATAACAACATACTTATTAATTTCACTCAAGTAGAAAGAAAGAAAATATCTTATATAGTAAGTATATAATAATGAACAAAAGATGTGTTATTATTTCATTATTCATAAACACTGATGAGCCATCAACTAACTGGATATGCCAACATGCCTAAAAATAATAGTTCAACTTTCTTTCATGTTTTTCTGACACTCAATTATGTAAGGATCATTCCTGTGTTTCACAGGCAGGTACACACATGTGTATGTCTAAAATGTTATACGGAGCGTTATAGCTCTTCTAATTTAATATGTCCAGGAGTGAGGATGTTATATCATTCAAGAACCCTTACCAGAGGCTCAATGATCTGGGAGCATTTTCCAGAGGAAATTAGTTGTCGTGAGCTAACCGTAATGCACTCAGCAGGTCTTTCCCCTTCTGATCACTCTCATTCTTTGCTAGAAACTATAAGTCTGTTCTTTCAGTTGTGCTGTTTTGTTGCTTTTGATTTTGTTTTTTACTGGAATGTACTCACCTGCCTGACAAGTCTTACCTTTCGAGTTCAGGTTGGTGTCAGCTCCTAAGAAGCTCTGTTATCCTCATTTGCACAAGCAGGAATCCCCACTGCCCTTTGAATCACACCTGCTGTCCTTCCCAGGAGTAATTGCCTGCTGAATGCAGGTCCCTTCCAAAAGAAAGCAAGTTCTGCAGGGGTGAAGACCATGGCTTTTTCTTTTTTTTGATGTTTGTTTCTAATATCTAGCTCACAGTCTTATGCATAAAAGGTACTCAGACATTTACAGAATGAATAAATACTGTAAACTTCTGACAAATTTAAGGCCTCTAGTATTCATATAGTATACTATTATATATAATAGATTATAAAATATTAATATTAGAGCATTCAGTATAATCCTTTTATATCGATGTGTCAGAAAGTTTTTGGAGGCCATTGATAATGAAATTAAAAATAATCCATATGAATGTTTCTGCCAGTGTTAATGATATTCATACCTAAATTATGAGTCAAGTGGTATTTGTAATTTCTTTTTTCAGGCAATGGATTTAACCTCTTGATGGGAAGAGAGGGAAAGTCACACTGCAAATACAGCAATGAGAGGAATTCCTGTGGGACATTTTGCAATCGACTGCACTTCCCTTTTGCCCTTTGAATTAGTCAGTGCTCACTAGAGTCAGATGGAGAATTGTGCAGACATCTTTCTTCTCACTGGAGATGCGCAGAATTCAGTCAAGGGCGTGGAGCTCATGGTAGTGTCCTACTAAAGTCTCTCTCAAGGAGCTGTACCAGAAGGCCCAAGGGCCAATGTGGAAACTAGAAAGTCTGTGCCAGTGAGTAACAGAGCTGTGCTGGAGGCTGGGAGGTTGCACTGGAAGCCAGGAGATGATGTCCAAGAGGGAGACGATGTCCAAGATGGAGACGAGAACTAAAGTTCTCCCGGAGGGAGACAACAACCCAAACTGCCAAAAAACCAAATTTGTTGTGTTTTCAAACCTGGATATAAATCTCCCATCTTCTCACTCATCCAACAGTTGGATAGATTTCTTCCCAAATATTTTTGAAGTTTAAGACTATCGCCCCCCATCTCTCTCTCTCTCTTTTCAAAATCCTAGGTTTTGTTTGTTTTTTGTTTTTTTTTGCTTCTTAACAAATTTTGCAGTCCAGATTGTTGTGTAACTTGTTTTTGCGACTTAAAAACATACTTTGAAACCTGGTATGGTAGCACATTCTCATAACTCCAGCATCCTGGAGACTGAGGCAGGAGGATTGCTATGTGGGATTAAGGCTTGCCTGTCTCAAAGTGCGCACGCACGCATACACACATTGAAGTTCTTGCTAGGCAGTTTTTATAATGTTCTTTTCAGAACATTCAAATGCTGTGTAGTAAGACATTTTCAGACTCATTTTCAATACATAATGAGAAGTATTTAACCAAAAAAAAACCATGTGCTACATTCTTCCAAGTGGACATCTGCAAAGATCTCACTGGTTTTCCCAGGCACTCCTGGATGTGCTGGTCTGGTCTCGAAGTTCTTGATTACGAGGCTCTCATGGTGACATCACTTGGGAAGTCCAGGCTTATCCAGTTTATCCCTCGGCAGAAATTGCCCTGGGGATTTCAGCTCTACCCCATTTGGAACCTTCAGAAAATTGTGTAGAAATTACATCAGGAAAGCCTTCGATTTGAGAGATAATCAAGAGTCACTTATTAACTTTCCCATACATTTTGAAAAAGGAAAGTGTTTACATATAAGCATCTACTTAACACAATCTTGTGGAAGGGCTGAAAAACATCATTTCCACCTAGTTTGGCAAAGCGTTAATCCACAATAAACAAACTACCAAGTTACTAAGAAAATATGAGATAGTCAAGTCTCCTTAGAAGTTGTTTTCAGTATTTTCCTTTGGCTCAGGTGAGAAGGGAGAGATATTTGACTACTATCTTCAGGCAAATGACAGACAAGCCTGGGATCTACTATGTTAAGTACTTACTCAGACCCGGGCCTATCTGTGATGGTTACAGCCACACACACTCACTTGTTCCAGAGCTTCTGTGACAGAGCTCAGCCCTGGGGATCAACAGACTTCTACTATATCAGGTGAAGTTCTGGAGCCCCTCGAAATGGACCCTGATTATTAAAATTTTCTGGTCTTCCATGTCTTTCCTTCTAAAGTGAGGGCATTGGACTAGATGATCTTTGAGTACTTTCTAAAATTATAATTCAACCAACCGATGATATCAGCCCAAGTTATAATCTTTTGATCAATTGTATTTTAGGGCAAACCACGATGTGTCTTTTCTAATAATTTGGAAATAATACCGTGTGGTCCTTGATCCACACAAAAGGGACCCTGGAAAAAGAAGAAAATCTAGCACACAAAGGAGGAACATCATCCCCAGAGAGAATTTTGCACACCCCGCCTTCTCTGCTTTCTACATGGGAAGGACCTAAGGGGACAGAAGGAGAGAAGGCCAATGCAGGAGTGGCTGTCCTTCCCAGCCCAAGGGCCCCAAACAAGGGAATGCCAGGGGTCTATTTTGCTGTGGGTGGCCTGCTGGCATGCTCAGCCACCTCACTCAAAGTCATTTGCCACACCCCAAGAAAGGAAGCATATAGCCAGACATCCATCAAGTTGAAATAACAGACATGATAAAGACAGCAGCAAAGTTTATGGGAAACAGTATTGCCCCCAAGGGTAAGCAGTCTGGAAAGTGTCAGCTAACCCTCTTCTTTGAAGGATTACTGGCTTTCTTATCCATGGAGAAACATGTTTCTCTATCATCCAAGACACCCAGGAACTCCCCTGTTGAGAATGGTTTCTGGAGGGATGGAAGAGGCCATTGCTACCTCAACGATCCCAGTTGATCAACAGCTCAAATTCTAACCCGGATAGACGCCTTCTGAGGAGCGGCATCCAGACAGAGCACACCGCATCAGTCTTACCTCTGTGGTTTCCAAGGAAGCGGAATCTGCAGTTAATGTCCCATTCTGGCTGAGCCCTTACTCACAGCCCTGTTCTGCCTTGAGCTTATCAAAGCACTGCTTCATGTAATTTCCACTTCAATTCCACTGTTCCCTATAATAACTCATCTCTTCCTTTCTTTGGAAATGGTCCAAGAAACTTTGATTTTTTCGGGGGGGGGGGGGATTTTCCTTCTGACTCTACTGGTCCCAGACTGATGAGGCATGCAACGTAGAGAATGCTCTGTGATGGTCATATCTCTCTGGTTATAAATTCTTTAACTTGTTGAATGTTTGGGTTTTTCCTTATAGTAGATCTTTCCAATGAGATAGATATGTTATTGGTAAAAAATAAAATAATATAATCTTTTAAGTTTACAAAGCTGCTAATGGGCTATATCACCAAACAAGTAACAAATCCCACTCAGTGGGCATGGTAGAAAATAGTTCCAGAGACCAGCTTGTGTGAACAAATATATCTTTCTCTAACTTCCACACCTTCTAGAATGTTCCTATTTCCTTTGATGACTACATGTCATAATATGAATCACTGAGCAACAGAAATTTGGCAGAATTTTTTGTGGATACAATGAAATTGGCGCCATAAGTTTTAGAGATAAAACTACTTCACATTTTGGAAATCAGTTAATTAAAAAAAGCATTTTTAAACTGGGAAAGAAAGGAAACCTTAATGCTGCTTTAAACACAGATACACCTTGGAGTGGGTTTTTCCAAAAAGGGCTTCGCATAGTGTTTTTTGTTTTGTTTTGTTGTTTTGTGGGAAGATGCGACAGGGACTGCCCTCAGGGCTGAGCAAGCCCTTGCTTCAAACAAACCTGGTTCCAGATTTTACTTGAATACCAGGCTATGGAAAAAAAGGAGAATGGGAATGGAAAGGGAAAGGGGAAGGGGAAGAAGGGAAGGAGGTGGAGAAACAGGAGGAGGAGGGAGAGGAGAAGAAAGAGGAGGAGAAGGGGGAAAGGAATAAGAGGAAGGGGAAGGGGAAGGAAGAGGGGAGCAAGAGGAGGAGGAGGACGCTTGGGATTCACCGCCTTAGCGCTGTTTGTAACTAGCCTATTACACAGAGTAGAACGCACTGGTTTTGGAATTGCAATGACCTTTAGCATTCCCACTTGTCAATATGGGGAAAATGTAGTTCTCTAGAATTTTGGCTTTGTACAGACAGTTGGGACACTGCTGGACTACAGCTCAGTCCAAACTTTTCTGATTTACTTAAATTGGCCTGTAAAAAAAAAAAAAAAAAAAAAAAGAGAGAAATTAGAATGGAATTCAATCTCTGTCCAACAGAGGGCACCGGTACAAATATTACCTCAGCCCTGAGGACTGAGAACTTGGAACAGTCCTGAAGACCAGAAGCTGGGTGTAAATGTCATTGCCTTTATTCGTCATGTGCCCAGAAGAAGGTGAAGAGGCCCACTTTTCTGTGCATCCCAGCGATCTGACCTCCATTATTCCCCCTGCTTTTCACCCATCAGCCACCCTGACAAGACTTTCTTTTTGTGGGGGAGGTTGGAGTTCTCCCTGAGACCCAGGGTCACACCTTCTGCAAGTCCCCTGTCACTGCAGATGTGTGAGCCCCTGCTGTGCTGTCCCCTGGACTTCGGGGTGTGTGAGGTGTCCCAGGAGAGCACTCACTGGAGGAGACCTGTGCTGAGTTTTGTACCTGGGACCAGGAGCTCCACTGTTTACAGCTCTGGGCTTTGATTCAGTCCCAGAAGAAGCACTGAATTTCCAAAGAGTAGAAAGCACTTCCTGATGGAGAAACTGGCAGCAGCTGGGCAATCTAATATGTGTGTGTTCAACCTACAAAATCTCCTAGAACATAAAAGAGAAATTCAAAGAAAAATTTTTCTAACACTAACAGCATGCTTTAATTTTACATAAATACTGTATCTACTCTAAAGGCACCAAGGAAATTGCTATACTAGGAACTGTCTCTTTTTTGCTTGTGTACTGGAAATGTTGTTCTTTTGAAAGCAGAGCCAGTGGTGTTTGTGAAAACAGAACTCAATTAGGATTCCAAATACTTGTATTCAGCATCTTTTTCCTTACAGTGGTTGATGGGTAGTTGAAACAGAGATTTAGTGATCCACAATACCCAAAATATTTCTGTCTTTTTATATACACAAAATATCATGTATCTCTGCTTTAGAGAGATTAAATGTGATTCTTTAAAATAAACATGACAGAAAAAAATATATTTTTAGCCTTACTAAAAGATGTAGAACAACCAGAAAGAAAATCAATAGAAGCAGAAATACTGAGTTAACAAAGGAAAAAACCAATTATGGTTTTTACTACCACCTGAGCCCTGCTATACTCTGTGAACTCAATGAAATATGAAGAAGTGAAGTGTCTTTAATTTTTACTATTTCTATTTCTTGAGTTTAATTACAGTGCTTTTTAGGCTTGAGCTAACATTTTTAGGTAGAGGATCGGTCCCTGCCTAGCATGGAAGCACGCAGCTTTCATGTAATTATTAGCTGCCCCATAAATGCGGTCCTCCCTGGCTTCTGTCTTTGCCGTTTCCATCTACAACCTGAGTAGGAAGAAAATTCTAAGCTTGCACTAAAATGTGTTACTGCTCGGTCATTAAAGTCCAAATGCTCTTCTTTGCTTCGTCTGAATGCATGAGTTAGTCATCAACCTCCATTACCTGCCTCTAGACAGTTTCGAGGTCTATCAGAAAGTATTTACCGCAAGCGCATACAGCATGACTCATATGTCACAAATGTCATGACTGCCCTCCCTTTTTTGGTACCGGGAACCGAACTCAGAACCTCGCACTTGTCAGGCAGGCGTTGTGCCACTGAGCTATATCCCCAGCCCCGGGACTGCTTTTGCTAAATAACAAATCTTTCATGGCAGAGCCAGCATCTCTGTAGTTCTTGCAGCTTTTCCTCAGCTTCACGAACTGGACCCTGGAGATCCCAGTCTAAGACAGGACAAATGGGGTGGCGGCGGACCCCATTTCCAGTCCCCGTTAGCTTCCCTGGAGGCTCCCCACGCGGCAGGTGTTCTACTCACTGATTAGCGCTGAATCTCCGGGCGCCACCTAGTGGCCGCAGATTGGCCTGGGTGCAGGGCTGCCCTGAAGCTTGGAGTTCTGTGAGAAACAGAAATGAGAGAAAGGACCTTCTATGGCACCTGCTATGGTTTGGATCCCCAACCCCTACCCCGCACCCCATAAAAAAGCTCGCGTGTTCAGAGTTGGGCTTTTAGCGGGTGACTGGCTCCTGATGGGTCTAACCTCACCAGTGCATCTACAGGTGAGTTCATAATTTGCTGCGTTACGGGGAGGTGGTGGAACCTGGCAGGAAGTACCTAGGTGAAGAGAATGGGTCACAGAGGACCGCGCCTTGCTCCTGAGGACTATTCCTGGCTTTCCCCACTCTCTGTAATTCCTGGTTGCCACGAAGTGAGCAACTTTCCTCGGCCACACTCTCCCGCCGTGATCTTTCTGCATTTCACAGGCCCAAAAGCAATAGAGCCAACTGACCATGGCTGAAACCACAAGCCAGCATAAATCTTTCTGCCTTTAAGTTGCTTTTCACAGGTATTTTTGTCACAGCGATAAAAGCTACCGCAGCAACTAAAAACTCACTGGCTCACTGGATGACTTCATGGCTAAAAGGCTTTTCATAATCTTTAAAACCAAGTGGCATGGGACTGAGTTCATGGGTTTAAGAGAAAGGGCCTTCTCCCTCTCATTCTTTGGCAGTGAAACAAAGAGAAAAGTCAGCATTGCACAGAATTGATGTGGGAGCCCTGGTGCTCTGATTACTGATGGATGAAATCAACTTTCCTTCTTTGCCAAAGCCACTTTGCCCTAGTTTTAGTGAACGAAGAATCATTTACTGACAATGATGAGGACACATCAGCATGGAAATGTTATTCACACTCACAGTGGGCAACACACTAAAAATAGGAACAGAAAGAAGTGGCCTCTACCAATGGCAGTCCAGGATTTTGAGCCCTCCCAGGGACTCTCCAAACAGTTATCTGATGGAATTCAACTGTGGTGACTGCTTTCAGATCCATGGGGAGATGGCTGAGGATCAAAAATCGCCTGTGATGTAATAAAGACCTTATGGATGAGAGTACATTTAATAGGGTTCAGTCTGCCTGCTCGACATTGGAATAGTCAGAAAAGCAGAGGACCACTGAGGATTTTAAGGTTCTACATTACACTGTCACTGCGTTCTGAGTCTCTGAGAGTTGTTTACTGTAACCAAGTCTCCCTGGAGACTGGTTGCCATGGTTACATATGGTTTGAGCATGTTCCCCAAATGCTCATGTGCTGCACACTTGGGACCCAATGTGGTGACATGGAGAGCTGAAGGATCTTTAAAAGATGGGTCCCTGTGGAGAGTAAAAAGCATTATCCTAGGATGACGAGGCAGGAGGATCACCACAAGTTCAAGGCTACCTAAAGATATACTTCTCCAGGGACCCAGGTTAGTTCCTGGAGAGCAAGTTGTTACAAAAGCAGTGAACCTGGTCCCTGAATCCTGCTGACTTCCTGTCTCACCATGTTTGTTTTCTGCACAGGGCTTTTTCCCTTTTGGCTTCTCCACCATGTTGTGACAGAGTCAAAGGAAGCCCTCATCAGAAGCCAAACAGGTGGGACTGCTTAATCTAGGATCTTCAGTCATCAAAACTGTGAGCCAAATAAACCTCTCTTCCTTATACATTAACCCATCCTGGACAATTTGTTACAGTAACAGAAAGTGGACTAATACAGTATGGATTATGTTTACAATTCCCTGGCTAATAGTACAACACCCTTATCACTAGGCTTCTCAGCAGAGGTTGTTGTTATGTGCCAGAACACTACTGGGAGTTAGCAAGGCATCTCAGGAGTCTTAAAAATCACCAATTCTCACCCTGGGCTGTTTAGATGGTTAATTTTAACAGCAAAAAAGAAGTTTTAATAAAATCATAAGGGTATTAATTGAAATATAATGAGTGGGCATGGTGGCATACTCCTGTAATCCCAGCATTTGGGAGGCTGAGGCAGGAGCATGTGAGTCCAAGGCTAGCCTAGGCTACATAATGGGTTAGAAGAAAGCCTGATCTACAGGCAAGACCCTGCCTCAAACAAAACTAAACAAACATTTAAAAAAACCCATAGTGGTTCTTTGTATGTATACGACATTTTCTCTAAGAACCTTGAAAGCAGGCATACAAATTTGAACAACAGTAATCACAAGAATTTAACAATTTCTCAAAGTAACTCAGTTTTCTAGAAAATTTAATTGTTTGGAATTTTATTCTTACATTAAACAAATGTTGATTTCCTTGTCAACCCATATGATGGTGCAAGTTTGACACTTTGGAGCAGGACAACTAAATCATATCTTTCTAAATCACAGCCCTTCGATTGTTTGATGGTACCTTCCTCCCTGTCTTAAATAAATCCTGAATTTTTGCTTAGTAACTTTTTGAATGTCTGAGTTTCAAATCCAAGCCCAGTCCTGGAAGGGCCTCAGATTCCAACGGTCGATATTTAGTCTGCAGCAGTGGCTCTGTGTCAGGACACCGAGACCTCAGCCCTCTGTAGGTGACTGTGATTTGCAGCCAGGGCAGACACCTGTGGAGGTGTGTGACCAGCATAGAACTCAGAACCCCTGGCATGAGGAGAGCTTTGAGTGGCCAAAAGGAGCAGCCATCTTCTTTGTTCTCAATGCCAGAAAATTCTGTAGAGGCAACGGAAGTTGGACACAGACGTTCATGGCAGAGACACTCTGGGTTCACACTACACCTGTGGATGTGGCCTATGAATTTCCGTGACTTGTACCTTTCTGGTTCTCTGTATGTAGATTTGAGTTTTGTACCTAAGTCTAGACATTTTTTGTATTTTTTTTTTGTATTTTTTGTTGCCTCTAATGACGATATTAGCAGTTTTGAAGAAAACAATAGTTGAACACTAACCAAATGCTAAGTATAGAGTTAGTGACTCACACCTATAATCCCAGCCCTTGGGATTAGAGCTGAGGCAAGAGGACCACCGTGAGTTCGAAGCCAGCCAAGCTACATAGTGAGTTCAAGGCCAGTTTAAACCACATGGCGAGACCCTGTCTCAAGCATACCCCAAGAAACAATTCCCACAAAATAAACACAGAGTTATGTGGAGAGTGAAGCTCTCTGTACCTCAGGTGTCCAGGACAAGGTCACTGCTTCTTGTGAGTCCTGTGTAACCATCAAGCATGATGTTTTGTTGAAGACTAGATTTTCTTCCTGAGGATCTTACCCCTCCTCAAAATTCTCTGTAAGCAGCCTCTTCTGCTGATTGTATAAGTAAAGGCCCTGCAGTTGTTGGGTATCAGGAGGGGGCTCCGCCTGACCTCTGCTTTCTGACTCTTCTTTTCACTTCTCCACCCTCTTCCCACCACAATTTCAACAGCTGCCCTGGACGTAGCAGAGTGAAATGCATTTCTTTCTAATCCATTATTTTATTGGATCTCCATAGCAATCTTATAGAAAAGACCAAAATGTCATCTCTGTGGTATAGGTGAGAAAACTGAGGATTAGACAGAGAAAACAGAGGATTAGATCCTTCACCCTACTCAGAATGACTTTGGTGGTCTCATCCTACTAGACCAGTCTAAATTCTCTACTTACATCTTCTTTTCTCTCACAAATCTGGGCTTTTTATCACAGCTCACAGCTGTGATTTGTGCACCATATAAATCTATTGTGAGAGCTGCAGAAGAAAAGATCTCTACCAAAGCCAGTGGCTGGAGCTGCGTTGGTGAGCACATGCCTCCTCCTCAACACGACAGCCTCCACTTTTGTTGTAAAGGTGTCATGGACCTTGGTCACTATCAGGCCCAGATCAGTAGTCACTGCTGCTGCTTTTTTAGTCAATCCATCAACCAAGGCAATGAACTTGGACCAGATGAACTTGCTCTATGAACCAGATCCTGTCACCCCGAAATAACTGTGTCTCCCCGGGATTGCCATATCTTTGTGTCATGGCCAACCTTTTAATACACTGTCCTAGAGTTTTATCTAGTACCACCACGAGCCTTGCTGACCTACAGTCTGCAGAATCTAATCCATATGTACTGTACTTCCATTCTCTCTCTCTTTCTGTTACCTCCGTGCTGTCCATGACTACATACAAATCGTTCTAAGAAGAAACCTCTTTCTCTGTTTTCCCCCTGAAGTGCCTCAGCCATGGGGCTCACACTCCCTTTGATCAGCTCCATCTGACCAGCTACCTCTTTTGCAAAAATCCCCAACAAATCGTGGGCTTCCACTGACTTGCCTTTCTCTCCCTGAGTGGCTTCTCTGCAGAGATGTGGTACAGGACGTTCTGCTTCCTCTCTGCAATCCATCAGCGTGACATCACTCGCCCGGGGCAGTGTCAGATCACTTCCTTGTTCTTGCTCAAATAAAACTTAAAACCCCCCTTGTAATTTCCCTTCATATTTTCCTAATATTGAGTTTTGCATCCTTTTCAAGTCTCAGCTTATTCTAGGTGGTAACCCTTTCTGACACTTTAAGCTCATAATTGTCTGTTAAGTGAAGGTTTGCCCCACAACTATGAATACACAAGTCAGATAAAAATTCCAGCCTCAAGAGGAAATATGCTATCTGTCCAATCTTTCTGCTTTTAGGCACAGGTGGACCACCTCCAAACTACATTCAGAATTTGAAGTAACTCTTCTCAGAGGTTTGCGAACCCTGAAGTACCATCTTCCTTTGTGTTTTGTGCCAAGATTCAGCCACCACCACCCCCAGTCCTTTCAGAAGCCAGGCAGTGGTCAGGGCCTTGAGTCACCCTTATATTCTGATTCTGAGTTAATTCCCAGATAAGCCGTGCGACACAATGGGTTCATCCTCTTCCAGGGTCTAACTGGAAAAGCCACACCGTGTCTTTCTGAGTGACATAATAGAAAGGAATCACTGGCACAGCTAACAATACTGACTTTATCCTCCCAGGAGTCTGGAGCAAGAATAAGAAATGCTGTAGTAGGTGACTGTGGCATGACAGAGACTCAGAAAAGGTCCACTTTCCAGACCAGGAGGAGTTCGTTGCAGAAAATCATATTATAACCACTATGTTTCTTGACTCCCCCACCCTTCTCATCAGCCATATCCAAAGATTTGGGGATAGTGGGTCACCTGCCATTCACTTTGGAGGTCAAATCATGGAAAAGTCTGTAAAACAAGAGAAGACCACACTCAAACTGGGAACTGGAAGGACAAACCTCAGACTGCATCTGTAGAAAGCGGCTTCTGCTCTCCACAGGCAAGTCAGAGGCCATGAGGCCTCTCCGAGGTGGCACACATCATCAGTTTTAAGCCACTTGCTCGTGGTGCCACAGCCACCCACAGAATTTCCTCTCCCATCTGTCTGCCATCTACACCATGCCATCACTGACTAACTTCCCTAGAGGACTTTGCCCGTGGTGGCACAGAGGGTCCCTTTCTGTTTGTTTTCTGAAGATAACTTCTGAAGTTTTCCCGAAAGATAGATGGAGCTGTCTGTTACATATGCTGAGTTTGACATACATAAATGTATGTGTGCATACGCACGCACACACACACACACACACACACACTCACACACAAAGCTCAGCATCAAGAGGCCCTGGGTTTGAACCCTCCTTCCATCCCATTGTTGCAGGGTAACCTTGAGTCAACTGCTGTTTCATCCTTTCCGTGTCTGTAATCGTAGATGAACTACAACTGACGGCCTACCTGGAGGGCTCCTAGGGGAGCTCTGTAGCATGTGGTGTAATAGGCTAGCAGCAGGCAGCACAGAGACAGAGAAGGAACTGCAGAGAGTGTGACGCCCGGAAGGCCCCCAAGCTCTAGTTCCTGGTCACTTAGCTTATCCCATTCCCAAACCCCTGTCCTATGGGACATTTCAGAAAACAAAGTGAGCCAGGAGAGTCTATCTAGGACTGAATTTAGCACAGGCATTAATGGTTTATAATTTGTAAGTGTTTTTTTTTTTTTTTTTTTGCTTTGTAAGATTATCAGAGGGCAGCGTTCACGATCGCAAGTGCCTGCAAGGAGAAAGAGCTGTTACCTGAGCAGCTGAGGAAACACAAAGGGCACCGGGGAGAGTGACAGACCAACCAAGGAGACAGCCAGGAAGAAGAGGGGCCTTCCGAGGCTGGGAGTCTGGGCCACACTGTGGAATAGCTGTGGCCTCTTGAACTTTGCTGGTGGCTCTGGGGAATGAAGAGCCACCTTCGGGGAGAACTGTTCTGTGGCTCAGAGTTAGTGTTTGAGTTAGCAGATGGGAGCACTTTGTGTTACTGAATGAGGGCTGCTTTGCCCACGGTGCAATAAGTCAACCACTGAAGACAGTTTCTCTTAAAAAAGAGGAGTGAGTGCAGCTCACTAGTACAGGGCTTGTCTAGCACGTTCAAAGGCCTGGGTTCAATTCCCCACTAACCAAAACAACAACAACAAAACTTTACTCACTAGCTATTAATTCCCAAATGTCAAGCCCTCCTCCCAGAAGGTTAGGGATATTTATGGGATAAAGACCAAGGTGGTTTAACATTTGAGGCATCGGTGACTGGAGGCTGAGAAATGTGCCGAGATTGTGGTCTGCGCATGCGCAGTCAAACTTCATGGCTCTTCGCCCCTCAGGGCGCATGTGCAGTAAGTGGCTGCAGAGCGTTCCCCAGGGTGGAGTCCTCAGCCCTCTAAGCTGGAAATGTCACCCATAGGACACTGGCACGAGGGAGAGGATTGGAGTTCTCCTGTCTGAGCTACACGGATTCCTGGGGAGTAACTGAAGCAGGCATTCCCCCAGTGACGCTGCACAGGGATGGGGTCTGCAACGAGGCTTGCAAGCATCAAATGCTTTGGCCTTCAGCTCGGGGACAGCTCACATCAGGGAGGAAGGCAGGAAATCAGACACAGGCCAAGCCAGGGCGGATATCCGGGTTGGGCCTCAGGCCGGGGACCCAGGCGCTGCCCACCGCGCATGCGCCGTGCTCCCCGAGTGAGGAAGGAAAAGAGCACAGTGGGAAAGCGCCCCGAGGTGGTTCCAGCAGAACAGCGTCCCGGCCTTGCACGGGTAAGAGAAGGCACACTGCGGCGTCCCTTGCCAGGCCAGCCACGCTGCCGTCACTGAGCTCCCCTGTGCACGCCACACCCCTGGGCCTGGTGCGCGCCTCCTGCTCCTGCTTCTGCTCCTGCTCCCGAGGTTGCCGGGAGGCCGGGTGACTCCTTCTCCACCCAGACAGGCAGGCAGGGTGACCCCTTATCCATCCAGACAGCCCGTGTTCTTGGATGCGTCCTCAGATGTCCCGACCCCTCCTGCCAAGACGCTCTGTGGAGCCTCTGGAGTGTACTCTCCTTTCCTGGGGCAAGAAACAGGCCTGAGTTCCTCTCCTGCCGCTCCTGCGTCTTCCTCCTCCTCCCCTCGCCTCTCCTCCCACCTCCTGCTGCTAGTCCGTAGGTGAAGAACTTTATCACTGACAGTTTCACCTCCCAGTAGCCGGGACAGTGTGGATGGACAGACATACACACAGAGCATGTCTCCCTCTATAGACAGAAAGAGGTGTCGCCATCCCTATTGAGAGCGAGAGACTTTACAAGGGGAGAACTATGTTTTTACTTTCAAGTCACTCCGGTTTTCTGAAGTGCAGGGCCTGCCTCAGGCCTCCACCAGTGGGTCCCTTGTGCTGACGACTTAACCATAGTTACAACACTTTAACATCCGTTAACTCCTGTGACCACCAGGACGATTCTATGAAATAAAAACAGTGCCGCCACTGGAGTCTGAGTGGGATGAGGTTGCTCAGCCCTGGCTGCTCGGGTAGTCGCGAGTCTGCACCCTTGGCCCCCTCGGTCCTGGCCCCACGGCCTTGGAGATGGCCCTTGGCGTTGAGCAGCCCGGATGCGGGTTGTGTACATTCTCAGTTTCTCCCTGGTGGCTCAAAGCCCAACAAGGGCCTCCGCCAGCTCTTACTGAGTCCTGCAAATTGGCAGTTTCCATAAGGATGTATTTTCTTTAAATGTGTATGGCTGAAAAATTCTCTTGCCATAAAGTCTTTATGACTGGTGATCAGATCTTCTGTTTCTGTCCTTCCCTTTGCCAGTCTGCTTTCTGGAGATGGGGGTCACACATCTTCCTGCCCAAGCCCAAAATAGTGCCCACCTTTGAGGTCCTCCGATTGTGCTAGGCAGCGCGGCCAGCTGCCGGATGCCAGGGACAGATCTCATGGGACCCTCACAGCAGCCCCCTTGGAGTAAAAGCTATCAATATTTTGATATATCAATGCCCAAAAGTATCTGCAGCTATTTTGAAGACAACAAAACTCATTATGGTAACTATTGTTGATTTTTTAGCTTCTTGTTCAGGCCTGGTGCAAAGAAGTGTCCAGGTTAGAAATAGAACCCAGGACCGCTGGGATCCCAAACTGAGGACCCCAGAGTCCTCTACCTGTTGTCACTGCACTTTCCTCTAAAACTGTGGCCAGGGTAAGAGCTCTGAGAGAGCCTCCTCCTCCTCCTCAGCAGCTGCTTATTGCAAATGTCTCCCTGTGACACTGCAAACTGTGGCATTGTCCTAATACCCAGTTAGGTATCAGGCACCTGCACTGCCCTGAAGATGCAGCCTTTCAGTGTTATCTTCAAAAAAAAATATATCACTCAGCAGTGCAGGCCAGCCTCGAACTCACATGGCCCAGGTTAGGCTCGAAGTCACGGAGATCCTTCTGCCTCAGCCTCCTGAGTGCTGAGATTACAGGCGTGTGCCACCATGTCTGGCAGATCTTAAATACTGACAAGCAAAAATATATAAATAAGCATTTATACACATGTGATATAATGATTTCTTACATGCAGATATATATAAAATAGGGCCAGGAATATAGCTCAGCAGCACAGCACCTGCCTAGTAAGTTCAAGGTCCTGAGTTCAATTCCTGGTACCAAAAAAATCATATATATATTTATATACTTAAATATTATTTATACTTAGATGTATAATATTTAAATATAAATGTAGATATATATTGCTTGTAGATTAAGTTTTTAAATTCTGGAAATATATATACTTTTATGTTACATTAATGGTGCTTTTTCTGTTTTGTGACTTTCAGAATAAATTTTTTTTTTGAGACAGAGTCTTGATATGTAGTTCAGGCTGGTCTTGAACTCACTATGTAGCTCAGGCTGGCCTCGAACTTGCAGTGATCCTCCTGCCTTGGACTCCTGAGTGCTGGGGCAACAGGCATGTACCACCATGCCTGATGGGGCTCAGAATAATTCAAGATGATTTTTGTTCTGTTTTTATTTCTTATTGTTTTACAATTTTGTAATTGGAAATAAAAAGCAATATACATTTTGGAAACAAAATAAATGTAAGGAAACTAATTACATGGAGAAAGGAAGTATTTTAAAAGGCAGGCAGCGTCTCTTGCCTGGCTGCCGCCGTAGCGGGGACAGCCAGACCCAAGCTTCTCGCCGTGAGTCGGCGCCATTCACGGACTGCGGAGGGAGAGAACCAGGCCTCACCAGGAAGCGATCCCCACCCGGAAACCATATCATTTTCATTGTTCTGTTGGGTTGGGTTTTATTCACCTTTGTTTTGTTTGATTATGTCAAATCCAATGGCAGGAGCAGCTATTTCAAAGATAGCAAGACATACTATGGTAGCCGTTTTGTATTTACTGTTGGCTTGTTTTGAAGTCCTTTATTGTATTCATTGTTTTGTTTTTATTTATTCTGTTCTGTTCTGTTCAATTTTTACTATGCCCAAAAGTATCTACAGCTATTTTGAAGACAACAAAAGTCATTATGGTAACTAGTGTTGATTTTTTAAGGTTTTGAAGTCCTATATCACTTATACTGGTTTATTTTGATTGGTTTTATTTCCCTTGGTTTTATCCTCTTTAAAATAAAATTTAAAAAATTTTTAAAAAGATATCTCTTGCAAACTTAAATTCTGATTTAAACGGAATGGGAGCCAAGTGTGATGGCACAAGTCAGTAGTCCCAGCACCTGGGAGGCCGAGGCAGGAGGATCTCTGTGAATTTGAGATCAGCCTGGGCTACATAAGCAAGTTCGAGGCCAGCCTGTACTACACAGTGAGATCCTGTCTCAAATTCAAAAAATAAAACAAAATGAAAATAAACTGAGTAGGAAGCCACAGGTTTATGTGCATGATGGGAGAGTGGATGTGTGTGTGTGTGTGTGTGTGTGTGTGTGTGTGAGACTCAGTGGGCTGCAGGACATATGAAACTTCTGAAGTAGCCTCTACAAAGCTGCTGAAACAGCACTGACCAAAAGAGTGGTAATAAATGCATCCTCTGAGAGTGTGTTCCTCATTCTTGGAAGCCAGGGCTCTGCTGTTTCCAACCGAATATGACTCAGCTGCTGTTCCCATCTTCCTTCTTGGCCCCGGGTAGCAGGGCAGCTTCCCGTGCTGGGCTCCACCTGCTGCCTCCCTTCCCCCAGCTTTGTGCAGGGTCCCTATGAGCACAGCCCCTCCCCAGGTGAGGGGGCAATGGCGCATGACAGTGTCCATTCCTAGTGTAAGCATCCCCAGCATGTTTTCTGCCCCCAGTGGCCACAGCACCAAGCACTGAGGTCTCATGAAATCCAGGGGTACATTGTACCCTAGATTAAAAATAATTAGGACTGGTGCTGCGCAAACTTTCCTGTGCACAGAAATCCTGTGGACCATGGCAGACTACCGGAAGTAGAGCCTGGGTTTGCATTTTCAACAAGAGCCCTGGTGATCCTGCCTCGCTTGCTTGAGAGCTGCATTTTAGGGAGCAAGGCCTCTTAGGGGGTTCTGTGAGGGTGTGGCTAATCAAAAGTACTTGCTAGAGGTGTCTCCCTTTATTTCTAATTTTTTCTTTGAGCCAGAGTTTCTCTGTGCAGTTCAGGCCAGTCTTGAACTCACTATGTAGCCCAGGCTGGTCTTGAACTGGCTGCGATCCTCCTGCCTCAGCCTCCAGAGTGCTAGAATGACAGGCATGCATCACGGTGGCCAGCCTAAGGAATCTACCTTTTAAAGCCTCCCCTGCCATCTGAATTGATAAGATAGTCACATGGGTTTACAGATATCAGGGGTGGGGAAGTATCAGGGGTGGGGAAGTATCAAATGTGCAAAAAAGGAAACTGAGGAGAGTATGTCTACAGAGGGAAAATGCAGAATCTCCCCACCCATACACCCAGACAGGATGCAGGGGCTCAGGGCCAGTCAGAGCTGGCAGTGAGTTCTCAGGAGCCACAGGATGCAGTGAGACAGAGTTTGAGTTGCCACCTTCATCCTGGAACAGAGCTGCTGAGGACTGGGCAGCTGGGTGGTGTCAGAGCCAGCCAGGGCCCCAGACCCTTCCTGAGGCTGATGGCAGTGTTGCAGTTGGGTGTCTGGATCCTGCCTCAATCAGCGAGGTCCTAACACAAGGTACCTGGCAGGTTGCTTCCCTGTGTAACCGGGATGCACTTCCCACATCAGAGAATTTTGGTGAAGATAAAATAATGTGTAGGAAGTTTCTGCTATGTCCTATGCATTGTCGGGTATTGCGATGTTTATTACAGTGTATCAGTTTTATGTGAAGGGAAGTTTCATTTCTTTACTGGACATTTACAGAGTGAAACTCATGGTAGTAACCAATGATATGGAAAAGCAGCCTGGCACTGTGGCTTCTTCCAGGGTTACCCTCTCTTTACCGGGCTCTTCATTTGTCTTCAAATAACCACTGGCAATGTTTGAAAGCATTCTTAGGGAAGCTTATGTCACTCGAAGAACTGAAAGCAAAAATGCCCAACAATCCTAACCAAATTTAAAAAATTATACAAAGAATGTTTTTCCCTCAGTTTACTTAACAGGTGTGTTTACTTCTCTCTAGGCTAATGGACACATGACTGACACCAGAATTTGAATGTCAGTTCGTGGACGAGTATATTAGCACAGGGAAGCCAAGAGACAGGATAATTCTGAGGAAATGAGCTCATTCTTTAACTCCTGGATTTCACCCTTTCTGTGGCAGTTTTCTCAGGGAACATACGTGATTATTAATCACACATTGCTGAGCTAAGTCAATATGAATCCTGTCAGTTAGTAGTCACATGACCTGGGGCAAGTTGCTTAATAGCTCTGAACCTCCGTTTCCTCCTCTGTTAGATAAAACAGGTTTTTTCTGTGGACATAATGGGACAATGTATGTGAAATCCCTTGTGATGGTCAGTTTTCTGTCTCGGTGTGTGGTGGATTAACGGTCAAGGTGTAACACCCAGCTGAATGGAATCAGTGGGGGTTCAGGGTCTGGAAAGCCCACCTGAGGATCATTGCCAACAGCATAAAAGAACCAGAGGAGAGATGACACGCTTTTGATTGTCTTAGCAAAGTTTGTTACACTGGTTTTCCTGATGGGAACTTGGCTGTTCTCACCCTCAGAGGAGCTCGGTCCTCATTGTCACTGAGGATGGCTGCAGCTCTCTTTGGGGGACCCCTGGTCCTTCCCTTGAGTGTAGCCTGGCTCCAGTGCAGATCCCTCAGCCCAGTCACACAGATCCTTCATCCCACTGGTGTAGACTTTCTGGCTTCTTCCACTGACCTTTGAACCTTCCCAGCACAGGTCCTTGATACCGACTTGCATGAGACATTGTGGTGGGCTCTGTCTTCCAGTTGAACTCATGAAGGACAATGCCGTGGGCTCTAGGTCTTCAGCTGGACTTGTGCAGTGCTGTGGGATCCCAGCCCTCACCTGGATCCTTTGAGTGGATGGGTTTCCTGCACTCTTCTGTACTTGACTCCTTGGATAACTATTATAAAATAATCCTATAAATTTTATGTCTCATATTAATTCTTTTCCCTTATAAACCCTGACTATAACACTGTGACAAAATGCCTGAAAATAACACCTTCCAGGAGGAAAGTTCTGTTTAGGTTCATGGTTGTAGAGGTTTCAGTCCATGGTTTCCACTGTTTCTGGGCAGTGGTGAGGTAGAGCATCACGGTGGGGAGCAAAGCTGTCCACCTCATGGTGGCCAGGAAGTAGAGTTAAGGAGAGAGCAAGGAAGGGAGTGGAGAAAAACCCAGACCCACAGTGACCTTTATCCATCTGGGCCCTTCCTCCTAGTAAGTCCATTAAGCTAGGAATTCACCAGTGGATTAGCTCATTGATGAGGTCAGAGCCCTGAAGACCCAACCACCTCCCAGAGTTTATCAGTTGGATACTGAGCCTTTAATCTTTGGCTCTGGTGAACATTTTTAAATTAATTATGTGTATTGATACATTCTAGATATGCATAATGATCACATTCATCATAGGGAATTTGTACCTGTACTTAACACAACTTTTTTTCCCATTCCCTCCCCTTCCTTCAACCACCTTCCCCTCCTTATTTACAAAAGCTTTGTTTCCATTTTTTTCCTTTTTTTCTTCCCCTCCATCCTTCTTGGGGGACATTTTAGGTCCAAACCAGCGCATCCCTTTTGTATGGTGGTTTATTATTTTTATTATAAAGATACAAATTCTAATAGTATAAGCTGTCATTGGATGTAACACTATTTTTAAAAAATAAAACTTAAGGGCTCTCAAGTTTCTAAGTCGAATCTCCTATCTTTGGCTAAGATTATAACAAAATTACTCAGGAAACTCTTCTTTTCCGTATCATTCTAAGAAGTTCCGTGGAAGAAATCAAAGAATATTTTCTTCCCCTCTTGTGTCATTAAATAGTTTCACAATTTTTAAAACTTATCTTTTTGATGCAATGACGCCTTCCATGGCACTAGAGCATCTAGTAATTCTTTTTTTTTTTTAATTTTATTTAAAGAGAAAAAAAAGCAAAACAGAAAAAGGGGTAAAAACAATACAGAATCTCAGGAAAAAAAGCAGTAAGAAATCACTAGTTGATAAATTACATACTGTCTTCTTAGACCTAGTTGTTAAAGTTACAAAATTAAAGCATACAAAGTGTACATTCAAACAGTGAGACTGCAAAGAAGTTCAATGATCCAGTAACAACTTAGCAACATGGTTATCAATCCTACACACTCAGACATACATGCAGCCATATCCTCTAGAGCACTTTCTTTTCTTCTTTTTACTTTTAAAGTCCATTATCTGCTTAGTTATATCCTGTTTCAGGTTGCTCAGTACCTTACTGACTTGTTTTGTTGTTGTTATATACTTTTAATCACCTTGTATAATTCTGTTGCCTTGTTTTTGAGTTTCTACTCATCCATGATCCATGGGTCAGCTTTGGTGGAGTTGGGAGATTTTTGGAGGTATTTTGTTACTTTCTTATCTACTTTTTTTTTTTTCTGAAGGTAGCAAAATACAGCAGAACAAGACAGAACAAACCCATGCGACCACATTGCAATAAAACTACCACGGAACCTCAGAGCAGGTCACCAGGATACAAGCAATGGGCTCAATAGTACAGCCCATTCTGTTCACATTAGCTGTTCTTTGAATCAAGTAGAGGAAAATGGAAGGAAATACTGAACTTTTAAAAACGGAATATTGAACAAAGCAGTACCATTAATCAAAACTGAGCAAAACAGTGATAAAAATATTTGCCTTTAAAGAGATGGTAGAAGGAAATTCCCCTTACTTGCCACCCTGTATTCATTCATCCTCCAAAAAGATACTCAGACCGCCGGTGCCTACTTGCTAACGGGGGGGTGGGTGGGGGTGGATCAATGTCTGATTCTTAGCCTGTGCACCAGCAGGGCCCCAGTTGCCTACCAGGACGGCCAGTAGACCGCCTGTTCTCCAGCACCCAAAGTTCCAACATGATGCAGAGCTCAGGAATCGCTGATAGTTCCCGCCCCGGCATCTAGTAATTCTTAACCGTGTGTGTGTTTTTCTTTTTAAAGTCTAGGAATAACCTCAATTGTGTGCAGCATGTTGAGAGTTTTCTGGATGCCGTCACATCCACACTTCATTTGCTCTTTCCCTCGTCCCTGGTGGGGGACCCCTATCCCAATGAGGTTACTGAAGCCAGGGGAGGAAGGAACTTATCCTGGACGCTGTCAGTTGATCAGTGGCAGAGGCCGGCGAGACCGCAGCCTCCCTCACACAAAGCGAACAACAAGCACCACCCGGGAGCCTCCAGTGAAGCTCGGCACTAAGCCAAAAATTTACTAACAGATAAAGACCACCTTTTAACGCATCACAAGCTTTGCACAAGAAAAATAAAAACAGAAAGACAGCTCAGTGTTTTCAATTTCCAGAATATGTGCAAATATTTGGAACTAATAAACGCACAGGGAGTAGTGCCGAATGGTATCTGTAAGTTTAACCCATGAGATGCTTGATGCCCGGAGGATTTTATTAGTCGCCTAAGTCGCTGGTTGTCTGCCTCCTCCCGGAGGGCGGTGTTTTTGCTGCACGCTGAGGTGCACGCTCAGCTTCGCCCAGCAGGGGGCAGTGCGAGCTAAGGAAACAGCAGCCAGGCCCGAGGCGCGCGTGGTCCCGCGCAGCTTTGCTTCTGCCTGAAGGTCACCTCACTCCGGGGGTGCACCAGTAACCGAAAAGTGGAAAAGTCGATACAATAACTGGAAAGAAGAGAGACAGGGAGGGAGGGAGCAAAGGACGGAGGGAGTCAAACCTCATTTTTGAATAAAGGTGACATGAAAGTAGGAAAAAAAAAAAATAGGGCCCTACAGTAGATGCCACAGCACCGGGGACAGAACCTCTGCTGCGGGGGAGGAGCTGGGAAACCAGCCGGCGGGTTCTTCGTGGCCTCTGCTTGCCTGTTCACGAGCTAGATGCCCATGCGAGGCCGCCTGGGTCCAGACCCTCCCGCCCTTCCAGGGAGGCGGCCTGGCACAGGGCAGCCTCCAGCCCACGGAGGAAGCAGCCACGATGAACTCGCCAGCCAGCGCAGCCCCGTGCGCATGACTCACCCCTACCCCAGGACCTGGGAGAGAGCCGTCCGCGCAGCTCTGGAGGGGCCGACAGTGAGTGAGTGACCCGAGTGACATGGAGTGGTGACACGGAGCGTTTCTGTCGCTGTAACTGCTGCATTCAGTTGGTTGTGGGGGTAGACGGCTCCTTGGCTCCAGGTACCTCAGGGCCCTGGGCAGGAAGGAAGCCGGAGAGTGGGGGGCGTGCGGTATCCTCCTGGGGTGCAGTTTGAAATGCTGCATAGTAAGAGAGGTGCACTTAGGCCCAGCAGAGGAAGAGGGCTCCTGGCTCAGGAAGTCCAAGAACTGAGGCGTGAGGATCCACATGGGCTTTGTAGGGCTGTGAGGATGGCGGAGGGAGAAAAGGGGATTCGCTCCACACAAGGGAACTGAGGAGGAGGCAACAGAGGCAGAGGTGTGGACCGCGCAGGCAGGGGCCTGGGGGTGAGGCCTGCAGGGGGGACACAGAGGGGGTGCAGGGGGGACACGGGATGGGGTGCAGGGGGGACACAGGATGGGGTGCAGGGGGGACAGGAGGTGGGGTGCAGAAGAGCCCCGGGAGAGGGAGGAGGGACACTGACCCTGGGGGAATTGATGCATGCCCAGGAGTCTGCAGAGCTCCAGGAGGGCCTCCTACTCCGCCAAACCCCTGAAGACTCCGAGCCCACCCTGCAAAGCAAGGGAAGGCAGGAGCACCGCAGAGCATGCGTGCTCAGATCTCAGGGACGTGGCTGTGACCCTGGGCACACGGCGACCTCGCACACATGAGGACGATGACACCGATTACACCTTGGGGAGAAACCCGGACATCAGCAGCAGCAGGGCGGATGAGCAGGCAAATAAGAAGCAACGTTTTATCAGAAAGATCTTCATTAGGAGAAGGGGCATTTGTGGGACAGTGGCAGGCGGCAGCAGCAGAGAGGCACGGCCTTCATTCCCCTCCGCTGTGTGTAGTCACTTCCGCTGGCCTAGGAGTGTGTCCCGACTCCCCTTCTGGCAGTAAATCCCGCATCAATATTCATTCAAGAAACATGAGGCTATGGTGACTGATAAGACTTTTTCCCACCCGAATAAGCTTCTTTTGTGTTTTTCACAAGACATGCAGGCAGGATTATTTGGTGTGGGGCTCAGATCCTTGCTGTCAGGAAAACAGAACAAGAGAAAAATTTCCTCTGCCCTGGGTGGCGCTAATGCATTTTAGCTGAAGGATCTTTGGGGGAATTAAAATAACGTTTGGAGAAATCTTTAGTCAGATGTAACAGAAAAATGCCCTCAAAGAAATGCTGTGTTCCCCCCCCCCACACACACACACTTCAGTTTTTAGCTATGTCGCTAGTTCAGTCTGTCTGAATCATTTCGGTGACAGTTTAAAAAATCCAACCAAAGCTGAAAACCCCAGCCACAGAGCACAAACACAGGTATCGGACATGGCGCAGCCAGCATCAGAGGGATTTGTCCACCCTGAGGCTCAGGAGACCCAGGTACTGCGCCTTAGACTTTCTGGGGATACTGAGCTGTTTTCACTTTGTTTATATTGAAGCCCCCGAAACATCTCTGTTCCCCTGTCAGGTTCATCTTTCATCTCTGTGCTTAGGACAGTGGTTACTGCCTACCAGGCAATAGATTGGAGATGTCCAACGAATTTTTTTTAACATTCTGGGAGAATGCTTGTGATTGTGTGTGTGTGTGTGTGTGTGTTTGTGTGTGTGTCCACTGGAGGGAGGAGGACTGGTCCTCTTTTTTTTTTTTTTGAGGCACAGTCTTACTATGTAGCTTAGACTGGCCTGAACTCACTATGTAGTCCAGGCCGGCCTCAAAGTCATGGTGACCTTCCTGCCTCAGCCACCCAACTGCTGGCATTACAGGTGTGCATCACCACGCCGGCCTCAAGCCTTGCTCTTTAATAGAAACAAAAATAGGACTGTGTCTTAGTGGTGAGACTTGCAGTCCAATTTCCCTTTTGTCTTTTATCTTCTGATGTTTTCCAGGCTCTGGCAAGAAGGGACCCAGACTACTTCCGGCTCCCATAGTGTAACGAAGTAACAGCTTCCTTTGGGTTCTGAAGGAGGAGCCCATTTCATTGTGCTCTTAAAACTCTGTGACAGATTACACCCCTAACTCCCCACCTGCTGTTGGGTCGCCCAGCAGAGGACTGCCCTGACCCCAGCTCCCTGCTCAGGAGCACTGGCCGCGGGGCTCTGGGAATAGCTTCCTCCCAGCCCCCTTGGGCATGGGCAGGAATATTAGTCGGCCTGTTTGAGAGACAAGGAATGAGGCCCCCAGGGCTGAGTTGCTTGTCGCAGATTCCACAGTGACAAAACCAGGATCTATGTTCAGACAGCCTCCTCCAGAGCTCACGTGCCTCTGTGCTGGTCTATCTGTTCTCCACAGCCACACGGTGATGGTAAACTCTCCTTGCATCTTCCCTTTGGGGAACATTAGCAACCTTGGAGAAAGTGTTTCCCTTGGTCCTCTGTCCTCTCAAGGGTCTCTGTCGTTTTCTTTCTGCCTCTCTCTGTCTCTGTCTCTCTGTCTCTCTGAATGTGTCTCCCCCCTGCCCCTGCCCCTCTGCCACCAGGGAAATGCAGACACAGAAGTACACTTGGTCCGGTTCAGCCAAACCTCCGAGGACATGAAAAATAACAAGGCCTATCCTGCCATGCGCAGCCTTCGGGGAGATGCTCCGGCCACTCACCTACCTCTGTCCTCGGAAGCCGGTTCGCTTCCTCACCGCCTCACAACCGACGCAAAGCACATTTAGGGTTTGCAAGTAGGAATAGAAACAGTTTCCTAATAGACTGTGTCTCTTGCAAAGATTTTTTGTTTGGCCTTTGATATTAGCTTTGCTTTTCTGAAAATACACATTTTGTGTTCCTAAATCCCTCTCTTGGGTAGTTTTTTCTGTATAATGGTTTTAAAACTCAGACTTAAAAACTTCATCTTTTCTCTCTCTCTCTCTCTCTCTCTCTTTTTTTTTTTTTTTTTTTGGTACCAGGGATCAAACTCATGACCTGATGCTCACCAGGCTTTTCTTTCTTTGTAACCAAGATATTACACACAAGAAAACTTCTTTAAGCGTCTCTTGAATTTCAAGACTTCAATTTTCTAGAGTTTCTAAGTCATCCTTAAAACCCATACCCTGTATAAAAGTCTAAGACAACCCAGATGATTTGATTGATCCACTGCCTTGATATTTATAAGAATGACTGAGATCACTTGAAGAAATTAAAGTTCCAGGCTCTTCACATCTAAACCCATAGTGGCACCTTGACCAAGACATTGGTCCCCATGTCTGACAGGCCAGTAGCTGATGACAAATTACCCAAAGCTTCCCTTGTAAAATATAATTCACAGTTAGAGAGGGAAAAAAGACCAAAGGAAGACTGACACCCTCTCCTTCATGCTAATTTTATATCAGGATTGAATTTATACTGTGTAAGTATCAGCCTTCTAGGTCAGGTTGGTTTTTTTAACTCCAAATTTGACAGCAATTGTGTAATGTATATTTTGGTCTCTTCTGTTTTTCTCCCTACAGCATGTATGTTGAGGTCACAGTGTGTGAACAGATGGAATATATGGCAGAGGCCAACTAATTAACATTAAAGACAGAGAACCCATTGTCTTTCTGTAACTCTCATCCATCCACCTTCATTTCGGTCACCATGGTACCTAGTGGTTCTGTTAGCGAGCGCTATGAATATGCTATTAAAATCAGCTTCATAGGACGCAGCTACTTGGTGTTCAAGAGGCTCTGTGTGAATATTTTCTGCATTACTGAAAATTCGAGATTGAAGTTACTAAATTCCTACTGGAAAGGAAGGTGAGACTGCAATGATTGTTGTGCAAATTATTTCATTCATAGATGAGCGGCTGAGAGCTGGCAGATTTAAAATTGCATTGTGGACATCCTTGTGGGTTTAAACTATCAGGGCTAAGTCTAGAAATGCCTCAGAGGTTTTTGCCAAAAGAACACCAGAAGGCACGTACGTCTTATAACTGTGTATCATTCAAAAAAATTTCAGAAGAGCAGGCATTCTCCCCACACTTGGACCTACTCCTGATCATTCTTGGAACCAGCATTTTCTAGTAGATGTAGATAGAACAAAATCAGGACACTCTAAGCACCATGAAGCTCTCAGATGTGGAATTCCAAGTTTTCCCTGCATTTCCCAGGAAACTATAGCAGGAGAATATTGAAAATGGATGCAGTTACTGCAGAGCTCAGCGATCTCATGCCGAGGTATACACCCAAACCAATTCAAAGCGGGATCTCAAAAAGAAATCTGCATATTCATGTTCACTGAAGCTATCGTTATAATAGCATAGAGATAAAAGCAACCCGATATCTATCAACAGATGAATAGGTTTTAAAAAGTGATATATACATACAAGGGCATGATCCACCTTGAAACCACAATGCTAGGTAAAATAAATCTGACACATAAGCTTAAATACAGCATAGTTTCTCTTATATGAGAAGCCTAAAGTATAAATGAATTAAAGAGCAAAATAGAAGATAAATAATACGAAATGAGGAAATAGATCTTTTGCAAATGAGACCAAGAGATACAGGGACTGCAGAGACAGAAGAAGGGATATAAGAAGAATTTAAATGTATTATTTACAGGCACCAACCACCTATGATGAATGTAATCATTATGTATCACAAACGTGTACTAGTAAAACCATTTTTTAGAAAAGGAGATTTTGTCACATGCTGCTACATGGATGAAACGTATGATGTTATACTAAATATGCCGATAAAGGGAAATAAGACAGATACTGGAAGATTCCACTCCTAGGCGGTATCTAAAGCAGTTAAACTCATATAAACAAAGTAGCATGTAGTCTCCAAGGTCTGGGAGGAGGGAAAAGTGAAGAGCTGGTGTTCAACCAGTACAGAGTTTCAGTTTTGCAAGAGAAAAAACTTAAGGATGTCTGTTGTAAAAACCATGAACATGTCTCTGAGTGCTAAAGAACTATGCACTTTAAAATGGTTAACATGGTAAAATGTGTTACATGCTTTTACAATAAAAAAATGCTATTGTTTCTTCACCTTGAACTTGGGAGTTGTGATGAATCCAGCAGTTATTTGGGAGAGGACCCTAATAAGGTAATCCTGATCAAAGATTCTTCAGCTAAAAATACTTGCATTAGAATTGATCAATTTGTTGAAAGCCTGCTAAAACCTACCTCTCAAAGCCCTCCTGGACTGCTTCACTGCCTTGAGAGCTACTAGGAACACCTTGGAAACTTCTAGAAAGCCTCTGAATACAGATATGAGGAAAGGTGCACAAGTAAAGAAACTAGTTCACCAACTAGCAAAAGTGCTTATTGTGGAGATAGTTTCCTGGAGTACTCTACTGTGTCTTTCTTCCACATGCCCAAAAGCTGGAAAGATTTTGTGCCTAGAAGGAATAATAATAAAATAGATTAAACAAATTTTCTCATATTACATAACAGAAAAGAAGTCACATTTCACTTTCCATGTCCCCTTTAGCATTTATAATCCACTTTGTGATTTTCACTTGCGTGTCTCCAGAAAGGAGTTTCTTAATAACCACAGCTACCATAGATTGAGTACTTTCTACAGGTATTTATTGATATGTTTGTTAAGTGCTTTACAGCCTTTATTTCATTTTAGCTAACCAAGTAAGCACTTGTTTTATCCCATTTTGCACAAAGGAGAACTGATGCCCAGGGGTGTGAAAGAGCTGGCTTAGACACCTACAGAAGGCTGGTGCTGGGATTCAAACCCAGCTGTGATTGGGGCCTGTGCCTGTCACCTACACGGCCACTCAGATTGAGACTGGTTCATCCTGGAAGCCCATCACTCAGCATAGGGCCAGCAGATGGAAAACACATTGTAAAAATCCATTAGTTAAAATTCCTTCAACTCATAGACATCTTTTAAAAGTGAAAACTTCTCAAGGACAGTTAATTACTATCAATTATTCACAGCCAAGTGTGAGTTAGTACAGTCTCACTGCTTCCCTACCGCAACAGAGAGGAATCTAGTGTAGCTCCTAGAACCATTAACAGAAGTCCAAGTGTTGGAGTTTTAAAATCTTCTCCATTTACTGGCATTGTAAACCTGGGCAGTATTTTTAACCTCTCTGTCTCAATTTCCTCATCCATAAAGGTACATTTTTAATAGTATTTGCAACACAGAAGTGTTGGGATTGGCTGAGTCAAGGCACATAAAGAATTTGAAACAGCGCATGGTGCATAGTGGACAGTCAATAGCTACCATTACTATCAAACAGCGTGGTGAAACAAAGGATGCGACCCTTGTTTGTTTGGGTGTGGTTGTCATTGTTGGATCTTGCACGGAAGAACTTTGAAGCGTGATTTGAACTGCTGTGATGAGCATCTAGGGCACAGATGCTCAAGGGTGACCTAGACACGTTATTCCTGTCTGGGTCAGGAATATAAAATTCTATTTCGTTTCCCTCTCTGTGCGTCTTTTGGCAACCAATCTTGCCTTAAGTTTTGGCTCTACCATCAGCAAATACCATCAGAAATAATTTTGTAATCTGGCATAAGACTCAGACCATAAAAGTGGGCAAATATGATAATTCACTACTTCCTTTTATATAAGTGATTAGACATTTGGTCAGCTGTTTTCATCCAGTTCTCAGGATGTGATCTTTGAAAAACAAAGTCAAAGGCATAATGAAGCAGAGATCCCAGATAAGAAGCAATGCAGCTCTGGGGTGTAGCAGGCACAGACAAGAACTTCATCTCCCTGAGGGTGTGCCAAGGTGTGACTGGTTGAAGAATATGCTTTTGAGAGAGACTCGGGGTTAGCTCTGGATAGACACTGCTCATAGAAAGAACTTAGGTTTTTCCTTTGATCGACTTTTTGTTTTTCTGTTTTGCTGATGCCATGATTTTCTGACTCTCTTTTAAAACTAATTCTGGTTAATTATTTAATCTTAAGCAGCAAACCTGAGTTCTAATCACTAATTAACAGTGAAGGAGAATTTAAATGCAGAAAGGCATACACTATACTCTATAGAGTAAATTAATTTAAATTCCTCTAAGATAAAACTTTTTTTACTTTTGGATAAAGTCAGCCCTCCTTAGAGTCTGTGGTGGTCCCGGCAGATTTGACCTGGCTGTTACCATGTCTCTTCCTCTCCCTTCTCTTACCTCCCTTCCCCTTTTCTTCCCTTCCCTCCCCTCCCATCTACTTTGGATCAAAAGAGAACTACATTTCCCAGGATCCCTTGTCTCTCACTCACTTGGCCAATGACAGGACTTAGTGGGAGAAGATTGACACCAGGAGAAACCAACTGTTCTGAAGGTATCACAGTATGGCCTTGTTGGACCCTGAGTCTGGCTGCTTCTAGAAGTCCTCAGCATTATTTTAACTCTTGCAAATATCCAGGGACCAAAGGTCCTGCGGCTCATTTCCTTCCCCTGCCCTCCAACTTGAAACGCTATGGCATTTGCTGCTACGGCTTTTGATAAGCTTTGGGTGGCTTTTTGTCTTCTTGCGGCACCCTTTTCTGTCCATGCCGCATCCTAGTCCATCCACGCCTTGTGACAATCGCTTCTCCAGGAAAAGGACACCGCATGTGGGAATTGGGCGCGGGGATCTTGGAATGTTTTGTACTGATAAATTGTAATTTGTGTAGTTCACATGTGTATGTTTTTATGTAATGCTCAATATGGAGTCGAGGGTGGAGACTCCAGGGGGGTTGCTGGAGGCCCTCTAGATAG
>PVLA01003015.1:122814-233762 GCA_004027455.1 Hydrochoerus hydrochaeris
TAGTGTGAGAGAGTTTATGTGGGAGCTTTGGGTGGGAGAGCTCATGGAGGAGGATTTGCGGGGTTCCTGTGAGACAACTGCCCTGAGACACTGGACAGGCAGCCAAAGACGGGCAACTAGGACACATATGTTACACCACCGGCCGCCTAAGACAGGCACAGGACCTATTGCTGTCCTGCAGGCCCATGATGGGTAAGGCCTGGTTGGGTTCATAGGAAGAGTCCTTGACCCAAGACAGGTGCTGTCCTACAGGCAGCCAAAGACGGGCAACTAGGACACATATGTTACGCCACCAGCCGCCTAAGACAGGCACAGGACCAATTGCTGTCCTGCAGGCCCATGATGGGTAAGGCCTGGTTGGGTTCATATGAAGAGACCTTGACCTAAGACAGGCGCTGTCCTCACAGGGACTGCCATACTCCCATAAGTGATAAGGAAAACAATGTAGGGAGTGGCACAATAGCCTCACACATCTCTTCCTCCTGCAGGCATCCAGGTGCATTGGCTTACATTTCCCAAGCTAACTAAGTAACAAGATTGAGATGTAAAAAGAGTTCATTAAAACCTATTGTTTAGGATTGTCCTTGCCTGGCCCTAAGCCTGGGGTGCTTCCTGCTTGGGGCTGGGGGTGGCTGCCAAAGGTTAGCAAATATATATTCCAGCTTCTAAAAAATAAAGCGGATTCAAATTCACTCACAGACTGGTGTGCAGTGTCTTCTGTCTCTCACTCGCCAACTCCCTGTCCACCTTTGGGAAACCCTAGCCCTGCCGCAGCTGGACTCTGGCATCTTCTCAACTTGTCCAGCATGGATAGACTTACTTTCTTGCATCAAATCCCCTCAGTGCAAAACATTTACACAGGTTCTGTCTATTACTAACTACTCTAAGACAATAAAAGAATGTATGCTTTGGAAATATGAAGGAGAAACTCTACTTTTGCATTGTTTAAGGCAAATTATTTCTTCATTTTTGTTCAGTAGACAGTTTGATGAAGCCAACAATAAGTCAGCAAATATTTCTTGAGCACACACTTTCTGTAGCCTCTCTTAGTAATAATCACCTCTAAAGAACAATCTGGCAGGGCAGTTGCTTCTAGCTTACTGCAGTTGTAACTAAATGTACCTCAGTAAATGTCTGAAAATTAATTTTACGGAGCGCTGGCTTTCTTCCTAGGCTTGTGTACAAGCTTTCTGGTATTGAGGTATGAAAGCAGAGGCTGGAGCACCAGTGCTGCATGTCAGGACCTTGCACGCCCTGGCCCAGTTCTTTACTAACCTCAGTGAGCCCCAGAATCGCCACAGGAGCAAGCGTGACCGTAGCTGCGGCAACGCAGCCTGGAGCACAGGTCCAGAATGGGCACTTGTCCAGCTGCTGTGCAGCTCCCTAGGGCCCCCTTTAAAAAAAAAAAAAGAACAAGGTCACTTTAGAGACATAACCACCACTGAGCAGCCACACCTCAGGGCTGTGGAGGGCCTCTTTAATAGCAGACTCAGAGATGACCCTTACTACACACGCTCTGAGACAGGTGCGCACGTATTCTCTGTCCTCAGAAAATACTTTTCATGTCTGGACACGTGTCTTAGGATTCTGCTTTAACAACCACATTTTGCTTAACCCTAGAGCTAGACTGTCAGAGGAAGTTTCTCTGAGGAACCACAGAAAATGGTGTCAGAATCTCAAAGCATAACAGAAATACATAACACTTTTTTTTTTTACGTAACACTTCACAATTTGCACAATGCTTTCAATAAATGTTGCTTGGTTTGCTGAAGGGTTTTAACACATCTGGCAAAAAAGAAAAAACAAGGAAACATGAGGCCTTCTTTTCAAACAAATTTTAGGACTGAAGTAAAGAGGTATTTTAAGTGTTTTTTACTCCTGTGTTAGAAAATTATTTTCTGTTGATACATGTATATTTGTTGTCTTCTGGGGACACTTTCTGTAGCAGCTATTTGAGATCTAGTTCCCTTTTTTTTTTCCCCAGATAGGGTCATGCTACGTAGTTCAGGCTGACCTTGAACTCACTATGTAGCCCAGGCTGGCTACACAGCAGTGATCCTTTTGCATCAGCCTCCCAGGTGCTGGGATTGCAGGCCACATCTGGCTCTAGTCTTATTCTAATTGTCACAACAACCTGACACTTTCTGATTATGGAGGCTTAAATCAACTTCAGGTGGGTTGGAGGAAATTTTCAAAATTATTTGCCTAGTGAAGCAATTGCCTTCTATTGCTTTAGTGAGCTTGGTCTTATTATACCAAGTATTCTTGCCCCATACACTTGTAATGAGACTTCTTACATTTTCCTTGTTTAATGGTAACACACAGAATGTAATGGAGATAATAAAACTTATAATATGACAAATTCAAAGCTATGGTTCTCTCTACAGTTAGCCTTATTTATTTTTTCCTTGTACAAGAGAAACATTAAAATATTTTTTCTCTTAATCCCATACGAAGTGTAGACTTTTTAAAAATTGTCACAAAATCCCAACATTTTCATAAACGTGAAAAGAAACCCAAGGATTCAGGTCAGCTTAGTCCAACAATGAACTCTACTTAATGTGCCACTTCACTGAATAAAAACCAGGTTTTTTTAGACAGAAGAAAATATCTTCAGTAACTTAAGCACTCAGTATAATAGCAGTGCAATTTATTCATTTGCCAAGGTCTTGCAGAATACTCACAATCTCATCATTACACTAGGAGCAATGGTATAAAGGCACAACCCTCGTAGAGCTGTGGTTTAATGACAGTGACTTATGATTAAGCTTTTTACTTTCAGCAAATAAAATCCTGCTAGTGCCAAGGGGCAGAACAGGTTATAGGTTTTCCATGTAATAATAGGGCTTACATTACTATTATATTGAGTATTTTCTATGCATATACCCTATAATTGATATTGCGTATAACATATACATTAGATGTATCTATATAGCAGTCCCACTATCTGCAGGAAATACAATTCAAACACCCCAGTGGATGCCTACAACTATGTAACACTGATTCCTCTAGAGATTATGTGTATTTTTTGTACAATATGCTCTGCAGCATTGCCACACAGTACCAATGTTGATCTGTCCTTTCCTGTTTTCTGCCTTGTTCCTGCTTTGGTCTTGTACTGTGGAACCATTATTAGCTCAACTTTCATGCAATCTCTTTCATGACATTCAAGATAATAACCGAGAAGGTTATGTGATTAACAGGGAGGTAGCATATACAGGGTGGAAATACTAGACAAAACGTTGATTCAAGTCAGGGGTGGGCGGTAGGGGATGAGATGATGGGAAGTGGCCTAAGATTCCATCGTGCTACCAGAATGGTGCCTAACTTAAATGCAAATTGTTTATTTCTGGAATTTTCCATGCAATATTTTTCAGACTACAGTTGACTATAAGTAACTGAAACAGCAGGAAGTGAATCCACAGATAAGAGAAACAACTGCACTAATATAGATGTATACATGGATATACATGGATATGCAGTGCTTATTTATCTTTGGGTCTAACAAAAAACCCAAGAAAGGGTAAACCTTATATAGATATTTTCTGAGTTAATAAACTAAAAAAATTTGTGATTTGTCTTGAAGATTACAACAATCCCTAGAACAAGAAGGTTCTTTTCTGACCTAATCTTTGGAGGCCTCCCATTATATTCCCCACAGAGCATGACCTTTAGGATGAAGTTCTTACTTCTTCCTTTAATGAGGTTTGAGAACTCTCTTGACTGGGCATAGTGCTGTGTGCCTATAATTCTACCTGTTTAAGAGGCAAGGCAGAAACATTGTAAATTTGAGGCCTCGTTGGACAACTTAGCAAAACTATGTCTTAAAAATAACATTCTATCTCCGGAAAGAATGACCGTTATCAACAAATCAACCAGTAACAAATGCTGAAAATGCTGTGGGGAAAAAGAAACCTTTTTGCACTGTTGGTGGGAGTGTAGACTGATGCAACTACTGTGGAAATCAGGGTCAAGATTCCTCAAAAATCTAGGAGTAGAGGTTCTATTTGAGCTAACTATGCCCCTTCTTGATATCTTCCCAAAAGAATTAAAAGCAGCATTCGACAGGGATGTATGGACACCCATGTTTATGGCAGCACAGTTTCTGATAGCTAAATCTGGAAAGCGACCCAAATGCCCATCAACTGATGAACCGATAAAAAAAAAGATGTATTTTTTTAATACAATAGATTACCACTCAGTCAAATATAGAAGGATAAATTTGAGATATTTATAGCTACATGGGTGGACCCTGAGGCCATACGCTTAAGTGAAATAAATCAGATGCGTATGTGTAAATATCACATGGTCTCTCTGATTTGAGAGACTGAAAATGTAAATAAGAATCAAAATGTATAATAGATATTGTGAAATCGGAAGTAGTCATTCAAAGAGTAAGGAGAATGAGGGTATAAAAAAGAAAAAATGAGAAAAACAAAGAGTAAAATAGAATCAAAATTTTGTAAATAAGGAGGAGAAGAGGGGATAAAGAGGGGAAGAGAATGAGCAAAACATGAGGAACTAAGATACACCACGTACAGGTACAAATTCCCTATGGTGAATGTGATCATTATGCATCTCTAAACTGTAACAATAGGCTTAACTACAAAAAAAATAACGTAAAGTGCCTGGGGGTGAAGCTCAGTGGAGCAGCATTGGCTTAGCAGCACGTATGTGAGGTCTTGGGTTCAATGCTCAGGAGTGGAAAGAAGGGAGAGAGGGAAGGAAAAAGGGAAAGGGGGGATGGAGGAAAAGGACAGGAGAAAATAATTATCTTTTGATCAACTACTGTGCGCTGGACAGTGGTAAATATTTAGATGTAAAAATGGCTCCAATAATGTCTCATCCTTTGACAAATCATTCTTGGGAACTCCAGCATAATGTGGAAATACAAGTGGATACAGACTATACTTCGTTCATCTTTTTAAATTCCCAGTGGCACATCGCAAATATTAAGTAGAAGATTGTTGAAGGAAAAGATAAGTGAGTGAATAGATTATGATTTAAAATGAGAACAAGTGGGGAGTAATTCTTGCTACAGTTAAATGTGAGGTCAGGAAAGGTATAGTTTAGAAAGGCCGCAGATTAGAAGCAACAACTGAATTTGGGATTTAAGAAGACAAGAAAAAAAGGGGAGGTGAGCAGCATAAGCAATTGGAATCTAGGGCACCAGGGCCTTGGGAGGGTGGAGGGAGCAGCTCTAGGGGGTTCCCTTTGGGAAGTTAGGGGAGTGTTTGCCGTTCTGAGTTGATAAACATGATTTCCCCTGGTAACACTGGAGGGATAGACTTCTACTTGAGCTCCAGCTTTCTAAAAATGGTCATTTCTCTTCTTTTTCCTTCTCCAGCTTATTAACTCTCAGTTTTGGAGAAGAAAAAGAAATACCAGAGACGGGACAGGTGTGGAAGGTGATGTTCAGAACTTCGCGGTGGCCTTTCAAGGGCCACCCAATTAAGTTTGCCCTCTGTTTTGCACGCCTCATGCCAGTGTGTGCCCACAGGGACTGAGAACTGATTGTTTGGGTGGGCATCAGGGTTTGAATGTCACACAGGTCAGCAATCACACACTGACTCTATCTATGAGGACTGGATTAAATCAAGTTGTTAAGAGTGTCGTAAAATTCCTTTCTTTTTCTAAATCATGTGGAGGTCAATTCGAAATAAACAAATCTAAGGGCCAAACCATTTTTGAATAGTTACTTGCATCCTGTGAGGCACCATTTCATAACAGGCATGAAGAGAGCATTTTTAAGGGCAAGAACAGTTTCACTCGTAGCATAACTATGAAAAAAAAGATATTCAACCTTCTAATAAAATAGTAATGCTGCAAGCTCAGCAGCTCATAAAACATTTATAACCTTCGGCAAGTAAACTGTGAACAAGAGATTTAAATGGTCCTGCTTGATGGGATGGAGGGATGCTCGGTGTAAACATTACCCCGAAGCACGCACTGCAGTGGGGTACAGGAAACGAGGTCCTCATTGGCCGCAGATGTCCATCGTGTAGTTAACCAAATGAATGTGACCTCTGTCTGACATCTTTCCTTGGTAGCCTAGAACTGAAAGATGAAATGGGACAAGAGGGACGAGAGGGGCAAGAGGGAACCAAGGAGGGAAGATTGTGCTACAGTGTAAAGGAGGCGATGCACTTTCCACACCAGCAGGAGAGGCGTGAGCGGAGGGGTGGCCAAGCTTCAGGGAGGCCTGGCTCCAGCTCTTTGTGCGGGATAGAACTTCCTTCCACGTGGTAGACACAGGCAATGAATGCAAAGCCATGCTGAGTATTCACTTTGATCCCAAAATAGATTAAGAAACACACGAGCGACAAAAAACAGTAGAGGCCAGCTTCAGGATAGACAGAAAATAACAGTTCCAAAATAGAAAAACGGACACGTGATAGATTACCGCTGACAGTTTTTCCATAATTAGCAAGCATATCTTCAGACTGACAGTGTATGTGATGGTTTGGGCAGAGAATGCCCGGCAAAGGCCTCATGTGCTCATAGCTGGGACTTTTTGAGGGTCACTGAAACATGAGGGGCTGTATATCAGATTTGTTGGGTGATAGGGTGTGGTTGGAAGAGCTGGGTCGCTCACATGGGGAGGCATCTCTGTCCCCTGCTCCTCCCTTCTCTCTTTTCTTCCTGGTCACCGTGACATGAGCAACTCTGCTCCACTGAGGCCCTTCTACCCTGCTACCAGCCGTACAAGGAGGATTGAGACTTCTGAAACTCTGAGCCAAGGTATCTCCCCCTTCCTTTTAATTTCAGATGTTGGGTATTTTTTTCTGGTGACGAGGGAAGTGACTAAGACAACATAAAAATTAGGTTTTCTAACAGGGAATGATCATGTCAACCCATACCCAGTTGTATGCCCCAGAGATCCCCAGGATATAATTTAGAACTTTACGTAGCTCTGACACACATACACATTCTCATGCACATACAGACTATACACAAAATCACCTCTGGATAGCTTCAGGGGACCCTTCCCACTTTCCCGTAGCATTTCTTGTAACGACAGTTCATTCACTATCCTCCTATTCTTGAGGTGAGTTTCAGATTCTGCTCCTCAGGATCCATGTAGCCAACAAATGTGAATCTCAGCCCACAAAGCATCGTACGGGTTGCATTCCAGGATATTTGTTATTGCTATTCTGGAGTGCAAGTTCAGAGGTGAGCAGGTTCTGCCTTCATGTGAAATGTGGGGATGTTTTTGATGATTTTGCGGTTAACACTGCTGAAGTAGCTGGTTGTGATGAGGAAGGAGATAAATAAGTTCTCAGTGGAGAAGCCCTGGCTTCTTGCTTGGGTGGGGGAGGCATGCAGTCTGTCATTCTTTGGGACCCCTGCTCTCCTGTTTCTCTGCTAGGACCAGCTTTGTCTACCTCTTGAGTGCGGTCACTCTCCATCAAAGACAAATGATTGTTTAAGACACCATTTAAGACACCATTTAAATCCAGACGTTATACATGAAAATGGTGAAGGCGACATTTCAGGGTCAAAGTTAAAAATAAAAACCCAAACCTCGACTTCTGGTGCTTTGCAAGCTGTTCCAAGAAGCAACAAGTTTCCTCCATCGTGCCAACCTGGCCACAGTGGGCTCACAGCAGTCGTGGTTCCCAGTGGAGAGTGAAGGACAGCAGTAAGAAGACAGCCAGCCGCAGAGCGCCAGGAGCACAGAAGGCAGGCAATCTAGGGCGGGGTGCTCCCTGTGACCCGCAGAGGGTAAGCAAACACTCTGCACCCCAGGATTATTCTCACAGTGGGGCCATAAACATGCAAGAAGTGAACAATGGCAAATGCAGAGTTAAAAATCCAAGACAGAAGTCACGAGGGAAGAAGTGTATGTGTGTTGGGAGCTACCTTGTACTGAGAAGGTCCTGGGAAAAGAGTAGAATGAAATCAAAGCTCTAAACATTCTGGAAGCCAGAGAATACAAAGGAAGTGTTCAGGTTCCTGAAAGGCAAAGCTCAGAGGATGGTTAGAGGATGTGAAGGATGAGCGAAGCCAAATAGTTCTGCTGACAAATGTCAGGTGAGATAAATATTTGATAATATTGTTAGAAATGGGAGAAGAATTTTTTTTCTGGATATCTGGGAGAAGAACTAGAAAGAAGGGAAACTTTAAGCTACTTCTAATCAGGAATAAGTTTCTTTCTCCCTAGAATTAACATATACTCATTCATTGCAATGCTAATTCGTGCTTTAAATAGTGAGATACTTATTGGGCACTTCTGTGGTAGGAACTATTTTCTTAATGGCAGTGGTGTAGATGACAGAGCTAGAGAAGAGAGTATCCCAGGAATGATCTCAGAGGCAAGCAAAGGAGCTGGGACTTTATATGAATAAAAAATGGAGGAGATGAGGGGGACAGAGGGAGAGGAGCAGGAAGATGCAGCTGAGAAGAGCTTGCCCCAAAACTAGTGTTTCGCTTGTGCTTCAAAGAGATCCGAGAGGTTTATTCACAGAAGGATGGAAGCTGGCGGTGTGGGCACGACTTGCTCATGGGACAGTGGGGAAGGCGTCAAGGAAGGGATTAGAGACGGTCTCATAAATAGGCAGAGAGGAAAACTCAGATCTGATGCAGTGGGAAGTAGAATTCCACCACATTTTTCAATTTTATTTTAAAAATTAACATACAGTAAAATTAAGTACTTTGTTCATGTATGCGGTTCTGTATTTTTGCACACATATTCTGTGTATCCACTTCCAGGACCAGGTTATAGGACAATTTCATTGCTCCCCAAATCCCCACTGTGCTATTGCTCTGCAGTCACAGCTTTCTCTCATACCTAACTCTCAGCAACCACTGTTAAGTCCCTCCTCCCTGTATGCTGCCCTTCGGAGAGTATCACATAAGTGAGATCATACCATGTGCAGCCTCTCGAGACTGGCTTCTCTCTTAGCTCCATGACTTTGAGATTCTCCCAAGCTGTTACCAGTGCATAGTTTATTCCTTGATGAGAAATGTTCCCATTGTATTTGTCTGCTAATCTAGCTTGTTCGGGCTGTTTCCAGTTTTTTGGTGATTGTGAGTAGATCTACATTTTTCTACAAATGAGATCCCCTAGGGATCTCAGTTTTTCTGTAACTCCTCCTCTTCCTCTATAAAATAAACTAGATCCTTGCAAGCTATTAAATGTGAACATAATGAAGTATAACAGAAGATCAAGTGAGTCTAAAAAGCAGTAGATATGCAACAATTTGTGAAAAAAATACTAACAACGAATGTAAAGCAAATGATCATCCCACAGAACAGTCTGTGATTTCACTGAAATATGTGTACGTGCATATATATATATATATATATATCACAAAAATAGCATAATATAAAAACAAGAATTGTCCAGGAAGTAGACGTAAGTTACTTGCTCCTTGAATTCTGAAATGAGATTTGAAAGTTCAGCCCACAACACACGGTAGGTCAGTGAAGACTAAAAAAGAAATATGTGTTAAAGAGGAGGAATGCCTTAGAGATATAAAGATGTGTGTGCTTAGGATTGCTGACAATCACCACAATAAATGGCCTGTGTCCTTCCCTGAAAGACAGCAGTAGGGCAAAGCTGGCCAGGAAGACTCCATTGCTCTGCAAATTACTAGAAACCTGACACAGTAATGAAGCATTAAGTGAGAATCTTCTCTGTATCTACCGTTGAACCTCTTCCAGGTAGGACAAGTCTCAAAGTTTTCCTTTGAATACATGTTTTTCTTTTCTTAGTATTCTTTTACCCTAGGGATTTTCAAATCTCTGTGCATTTTTATGGTTGGCGATGGTCGCCTTTTTGTTTCTTAAGCCTCCTTTACATGCCGTCCCAAAGTTTCCAAAACTAAACCTCACAGGGAGCCTGATGCAGAGAAGAGATAGCAACAGACTGATTCTGCCAAAGAGCTGAATGGAGGATTTGCATGTGGCCTGGTGGTCTCCCCAGCACCCTTGTGGGCTCATGGAGACCTCAGGTGTCCAATCATCAGATTACCTACAGCTTCATGGGCATTGGTACAAGCAAGCCTGGGTTCAGATCTCCACCAACACACCCATATGGTCTTGGTGCCATTCCTTCAAAGTCTACCCCCGTGATGGATGCAGTGACACTAAATTAATCCGAGTCTGCAGTATGGTATTAGCTTTCCAGTGTGTTATTTCCTCAGGTTACATAAAGTTTAATTTGACTGAAAGGTCATCCATCCAAGGTTCTCTGGCTGCAAGTGGAAGCCAACAAAGATCGTACTCAAAGGAGGCTTTGGACTTCATCCTGCTTGTCATTTGCCTAGGGCAGTGATGGCAAGCTTTTTGAACACTGAGCACCAAACTGCAACCCTAAACCCTCTTACGTATTGCACATTGCCATCATTGCTTCACGTGTGCTGTTATCTGGTGCACAGCTGCTGGGGTGATGCTGAGGCAACTTGGCTCACAAAGCAACAGAGAGGGCTCTGTGTGCCTGTGGTGGCACGCATGCCGTGGGTTCGCCACCACTGGCCTGGGGAATGCCAGTAGTTCAATAAGGCACTGATTTTTTTTTCTAAACTGGGTAAACTTGAGTCATGTGTAGCAAAGTGGGTGCAGCTTGAGACCATAACATTAAGTGAAATAAATCAGAAACACAGGTTGAAACATCATATGATTTCTCTTACATGAGAAACTCAGAATGAAAGTAAAGAGCAAAATAAAAGATAGATAATAGGAAACAGTTCTTTTGCAAAAGGGAATAGGACTGAGGGATAGAGGGAAAGGGTAGGAAGGGGAACAGCAGAGGGGAGAGAGGGGAGGAAAAAAGAATTAAGATACATTATGTGCATGTAGCAACTCCCTATGAGAAATGTAATCATTATGTACTGCAAACATATTCTGATAAAAAAAATTTGAAAAAAGGTGTATTAGTGATTTTCCCAGAAAAATGCTTATAAGTCAAGACCAAAGAAATAGTTATAAGATCTCTGAAAGTGCCAAACTTACATTAAAAAATAATGAGCATCTAGGAGATGGGTAGAGAGAAGGGTGTGGGCTTGAGGTGCAGAGCTCTGAGTATAAGGTAATAAAAACAATATAAAGTGACTTTTGAATTGTACCATTCACTATACACAAAAAGCAGATTAATGGGTTAAATCCCTAGTTTCTCTGTCATGTTTGCTATCATGTAGCCTGAGTTTCATTTCCTTACCTGCAGAATGGGGACATAAATAACTCATTCGGAGAATAGAGGTAAGGGCTAGGGGTACTTTCATAAATAAAGCACCTCTTTTTATGCTAAATCCACACAGGACTGATGGATCTTAATATGATTTGTATTATCTCTAGTGATTATAGGTAGGTCCCTCTTCACGCCTTTAGACGCCTAACAGTTGCAGAACCACAAGTTTCAGGGATTGATGTCAAATACAGTGGCAAAGCTATGGTCATTCAGCAGTTTGGGTGCAAATAGCAGCATCCAGCTTATACCTAAGGTCAAGTTAATTATAAGCTGCCTGTGTCCCACCTGGAACACATAATCGCCCCGCTTACACTTACTTTCCTTGGGTTTGGATCAAATAGCCAAGAAGGGAAGAAAAAGAGCAAAGACTTTTTGAGCATCTGGTAGGTACTGAGCAGCACAACAAATACACAAATTCATTTCTTCCTTGCAACGAGGCTGAGGGCTGGTTACCTTATTCCAGTTTTACAGATGGAGAAGTAGATGCTCAAAGCATAGTCATTTACCCAAGGTCTACAAGCTGTACAACATGGATTTGAACCTGGTTTGAAAGATTACCAAATCCCTGCACTTGTTCTTTACTATATTAATGATTTTCCAAAAAAGCTTTAACAAAGCCATACTTCTTTATAGGTAAAATGAATAAAACAGAAAAGCACAGCAGCCCTGATGAGACCTGGAGCAGGAGGCTTGAAGCAGCACCATGTTTTGGCAGAAGCCACAAGATATGCACAAGAATCCAGAGGCCTCAGAATTGTGGTTGAAACCCTCTACACTTTCCGGCTATACTGTGGAAAGGGCCGGGGTGAGGGAGAAAAGCAGAGGTGGGATTCAGGCTGGCTTTCAACCCATGTGGGTAAACCACACCAGGGGACCTGTGTCCCAGGCCTGACACGGTCTTCTGAGTGTGTTTCACTCGGGCACATTTCTGATGGAGCAAGAACCCTACTTCTTTTGTGGCTCAAGAGAGTGTGACTCGAGGAGGAGGTTGAACTGATCAGGTTCTGTGCGAGAGAAAACTGCAAATGATTTGAAAAGTGAAAGTATGATCTAGGTAAAGTAAAATCTGCAGCCTTCTTGGATTACACAGGTTATAAAGCCGAGTGCTTGATTCCCAGTCAGAAAATCAGTGCTGAAAGCCTTGATCAACAGTGCTGCAGGCTGGACTTTGCTGGAATGAGCTTACCTAGGAAAAGTAGATCTCTAAGATACTCAGATAACCACAAGGCGCTGTGCATAGCATAGCAGCAGAGCAGGGATCTTAATGGGAATGGGCTCGCAGGTCACTACTCAGACAGAGAGAGGGAGAGAGACAGAGGGAGAGTCAGAGTAAGACAGAGTGAGACAGACAGGCAGAGCACAAGTGAAATGCTAACTTTACTAATCATATACTTCATTGGCATTATTTTTGAAAAACAAAAATAAAAATCTTCAATTCTAAAAGTCATTAATTTGACTTTTAGAAATGTGGAAAGAAATTATTAGCGTACACAGTGGCAACATGTTGAACTGAAATGCCAGCTCCAAAGTTAGCCTCCACTCCTTTCAAATGCCTCCTGTGCTTTTGGAGATTTCCCTTAATATTCTGCAAAATACGTTGACATCATATATGGGACATGCTGTTCAGTATTCTCACTTTGTTCCCATAGTCCAAGATACTCTGGTTCTAGCCTCTAACTCCCTGTGTAGAAAAATATAATAGTAACTGTTAACTCCAACCCAACCTAGCAAAAATGACACCATCTAATTTAAAGGAACGCAGAAAGATGAGCTGTAGACATCAGATCTTGCATGGACCAAATGTGGGTCTTATAAAGACAAAGAGAGTTTGTCCATCACTTTTCCAACAGGGAGAAAACTCCAGGATTCCCTAGGAGCAGCCAGGAAAGGGAGAAATGATTATAGCTGTTAGGAAAAAGTAAATGTTTAAAGCATAACCCCAGTTGGTCTTAACCTGTATTAACAGGACCAGGCTCAGGTGCTTTTGTTTGTTTTGTTATTGCTTCAAATGACCAAGTTACAAAGAAAAAATAGTAAATCTATCCCAATTTTATCATGGCAAAAGAGAGCTACAAAAGCAGCCTTCTCCATAGCAGCAGAACGGGGACTGCATAAAACAAGAGTTCGCGCTCACCCCGTTGGGTGGCAGGCTACCTGTAATTATTTCCTCTTTGGGGCTGCATAAAACTTGTGTCCCATTTAATCTTATATGAAACAATTTCTATATTTCATGTCATGGATGAGAATGGAAATGGAGATAGTTCATCAACACTGATCTGTGATATAAAAAAGAACAGTGAAGCCGAGGGTATGAGAGTGCATAAAAATGTTTTGTGTTCTGACCAGTACACTGCTTTAAAAAATTTTACAGTCAGGCCCAATTGTTCATTCTCACCATGCAGAAGATACTCACATATTCATTTTTAAAAGGGCAAATCAACCATAATTCAGTTTATAAACTGTGAAGCTGGTTGCGAATGTCTGGATGAATATTCATTAGAATCTCTTAATCTGCCATCGACTGTGATTCATTAGGCATATGTAAATATCACTCACTTTAATTGCCCCTAAACTGACTTAACATAATATTGTCATTAGCAAATTATTAGTTATTTGTGTAACTAATGGTACATTATGGTGTGCACATTAAATCTCCAAATATATGATTATAATTATGATGATGTTTTATGCTGGGGGCTTTCTAAACTATTTGATGAAATACAGTGGAGTCAAATCAAATCTGGTATGTTAATACAACGGCTGCAAAAACTTTGTTCTGCACTGTGGCGTTGTTATATCCCAGCTCCTCACTCTTCTTGACATTGGACTTGATGTAAATTCTTTCTAGTCACTTCTGTCCCCGGGGTGCTAGGAACTTCTTCATCTTTGTTCTTCCACATTTTACCTAAAGGATTCAGCACTAGTTTGCTTTTATTAAGGGTGGTTTTATTTTCAAAAATAATTGATCATAGCAAATGAAGCAAGAAACACAAAATAGGCAAAGAAAGTATAGGAGACCCTCCCAGTGCTGATGGGGTGGGAGAAGATGGGCTCTGGATTTAAGGAACTCATGAGCATTTTCTTCAGTGTGGCTGGATTTGGGGGAATGACATTTGGCCAGTCTAAATGCACGAAGGTCTGAGTTGGGCTGGAGCTCTGTCCCCCAGAATTTTCCTTACCCCTGAAACATTCAAAGCTGCCTTGGAACCCTTGTGCATTCTTAGTATCCTTCTTTCTGAGATTTTTGTTTACCTCCATCTCCCTACAAGACTTTACAACAAAGTCATGTAGAAAAGGACTCTCTCTAATTTCCCTCCCTGCAGAAATACCAGATTTGTTTTTTCAAAACGAATCACTTCCTTTTATCACTTATAATGACTACAAAAGCGCTAAGGAATAAAGTTGACCTGGCGCATTGGCAGGAAAGGCTACAATTAGCATCCTTTAGTCTCTGTTAATTGCCTAACTGGTGACAGGAATATGTTCATACAAAATGAGCCAACAGAGGAAGGAAGCCTTTCATCACGTCACCCCCCTAAATATTAAAGGCCATGGTGTTTATAAACAGATACAGATAAATGGATGTTCCTGTCTTTGATAATGCTCTAGATTAATTGCCATTTCATCTTAATTTAATAAGAGATCCTTTTGGTTAAAAAAAAAAGAAGCTTACACATGAAAAGAAATTATTAAGATAATGACAACATAATGAATATAGATTATGGTACAAATCTCCTGAAGAGATACCAATATTCCAGGAACACGGTCAAGTATTATTATGTTTAAAACAAAGCTTTCTGTCTAACATACTTTAGATTTAACACTGGTGCCATAAAGTGAAACACTTCTTGATATTTTGATTGATGGTAAACAATTGACTCTCTCCCCTTAAGAAGCTTTGTTATGAGTTTCAGGGATATTTTCTAGCCAATATCGTCTCTCACTTCACAGTTGAGGAGCCGAGTCTATGCCCCTATATACTTCTGTGAAAACACCTACTTCCTTCTGGTTTACAAGCATGCCTACCTCTTCTACAGCTAAGTTCTACAGGGTCAAGGGCTTTCACAGAGAGGTTTTTTGTTTTTAATAAATAATTTGGAATTCAGCTACACCCACTCACTGGCTACTGAGTGTGGCTGTATTTGTTCTCCGATGGTGTTCTTTACAGAGGCCACAATAACCCACAAAATCCATGATACTTACTATCTGGCCCTTTGCCAGCCCATGACCTAACATAGAGAATTCACCAAAAGATAAGTGACTGAATGAAGTCCCCTAAGCAGTTATCTAGCTTGTAGTCAAAATTTATGACTGAAAAGACTGGAAAAATCAATGAATTATCCCGTAGTTAGATATGGATTGGTCATTTCTAATTCCGGCATCAAAAGGATGTTAAAAACACCTAACTTATCTCAGCCCTGATAACTTTGCCACACGGCTTCGAAGAAGCACAGTGTTTATGAAGCAGTACAAACTGCTGACACCAGACCCATTGACTTATTTATGAACTATGGTTTGCAAACTGTGACTTAGTGAGCATTTTAAGTTTTATTAGGACCTCGAGACCCAGTTTGTGCCCAAATGCAGATCTTTTTCATGGTGTGCACGTGGAGGAGTGAAGCAGCTCTCCTACCCAACATCAATATTGTGATTATCAGTCATAACCCACAGTTACAGAACTGCTTTTGTACCAGGCCCATGCAAAACACTCCATGTGCATCACCTCAATTAATCTTTACAAAATCTTTATGAGATAGAAACTATTGTTTTTTCCTATCTTAAAAGTAAGAATACTGAAGTTTAGAGAAAATGTGTACCCTACTTAATGTCACACTGTTAGTGACTGATGGCTAGGACCCCCTTTCCATCTTTCCTAATTTCGTGATCCTCTGCAGCACCATGCTGTGTTAATCCTGTATGTTGAATTAAATCACCTGTATGGTTATGTTGAGATACTGTTAGTCAGCTTTCTGTTACTATAACAAAATACCTGAGATATCAGCTAATACAGAGAAAGGGTTTATTTTGGCTCATAGTTCTGGGGGTTCCAGCCTGTGATCCATTGTTCCCTTTCTTTGAGCCTGTAGCAAGATAACATATCACATCAGGACCATAAGGTGGACCAAAACTGCTCATCCCAAAGAAAGAGAAGTAAGGGTTGGGTCCCTATAATTTCCTATGGGGATATGCCCCAGTGACACAAGGACCAACCCTCAGGCCCCATTTCTCAAAACTTCACCATCTCCCAATAGTGGGAGCTCAAGAAAGGACTTGGCCAGGGTGGAGACCAAATCTTTCATATGTGGGGTTTTAGGGAACATCCAAAATGCAAACTACAGCAGTTGCTGATCATATCAAAAACATGTTTGTGAAGAATTCAATTACTGGGAAGCAATGTAATTAAACATTTTAATTAAATAAGTTACTCTAAATAAATGCTTATAAACAACATTTATTTCTTGTGCCTCTAGGGACTCGGAAGCCACATTATAGAAAAATACCAGAGAAGGAAAAGGGTGGAATTGGGATTAGACATAGTGTTTCCACGCTCCCTACTCAGGCCCCAGAGGGCCGGAGTCCTTTTTCCCCATGCTCTCCACACCCCTTGGGAAATGCTAAGCACACACCAAGCATTTGATAAATTCCACCTAATTGGTTAAGAAAGTCTGTTATATTGTGGGAAACTCAGGCTCTCCATGACTTGTGATATCTCAAAGTGACTCAATTCAGTCCCTCACTTAGTGTGGGATGGCATTAAAGCTTCTTAGAAAAAGCCATCTTCTAAGCTTTTGATGGCTTATGCCAAGGTCAGCTGTGGTGACTGATCCCAGTACCCATTTAAATCTTCCTTTTCTGGAATAAGACAGCACAACTTCTTTAACTTCCCTTCAGTGATAATATTCACTTTAATTTTGGCTTCCTCTAATCTTCCATTTCTTTTTAAATTCAAAATTCTTAAAATAGGAAGCAAAGCTGAACATTGTATTTTAATGTTTACCTGCCTGCCCAATTATAATCAAAATGACTTTCAAGTGAAAAATAAAAAAAAAAGTGAAGGTGAGAGGTTTCTCAGTATCTTATTTCCTTAACATGTGGGGATCCTCATAATAATGTGCTATAGTACAGGGACGCAGTGCCCTGCCTTGGTTTGAGTCCAGAGGTGGCAACTGCAGAATGTGGTCAAGACACTGATGTCTTGGGACAAGACACTGGTGTCCTGATAAGACTGTGTCCACCACGAGGCAGAGGGGGTTTTTCTGCTCTGTCCCTAGAGATGCCCCAGTTCCTGCTCATTTTCCAAGGTTGCCTCCAGGCTCGCATCATCTGGTGAGCACTGGCTCCTGCCAGTTAATGCCTTTTCCCTGTAGTACAATCCCAGTCGGCTTCTGTTACTTGCACCAATAAAGCTGGTCGAGAGACAATTTCTATGCTGTGGCCTCTCAGCTGATCAGAAGGGGCCTTTGCCTCTTCTCACCTTAAATTCCATTTACTTTGAGCATCTCTTATAAAGCTTCAGAATATGCATAAAAGCAGCCAGAGAGGTAAGGAAGCATGGATTTTTCCATTCTGCCAATGTGTAGATGTGTTAAGAGAGGAAATAATTGCAAGATGAATCATGGGAGTCTTTTGTAGAAGACGAGTGAGGCCCAAGCCAAAAGTGACAACTCTCACTGATTCACTCTAATGACACCCAGTGTGTACTGTGAGGGTCACTGTCATTCTCTCGGGCAGAGAGGACCTCCCTAGTGTTGGTACCCAACAGTCCTCCAGCAGCTAACTGCTCAGAGACCGTGGCTTCAGTGATCTTGGCCATCCCCTATTCTGTGATGGCTTTGACTTAACTTTGAGGACTTAGCAGCATCTTGTCCTGGTCCCTTTAGAAGTGAGTCGTTTTCTCGGTTTCCGAGTCCTTCACCCCTGTGGAGGTCATTATGCTGCTCACTTTGGCTCTCCAGACCTCCTCCCAGTCTCACTTCTGCAGGGCCCCTTCCAGGCTAGTTACCTGACCAACTCGTGTGTTTGGCTCTGGAAAAGTCTGTACCAAACCTCTCCGAGGTCCAAGCTGAAATGGTCTTCCCCGGGTGCCTTGCGCATGTCTCTGTCACGTTCTGCAGCCCAGACTGAGCTGTTATCCCTTCTTAGCCCTGATGTATCTTCAGCTCTGGGAATGAAGACCAAGTTTTTGTATCCTCAGCACCCACCATAGAGCCAGATACACAGCAGAAGCTACATGAATGTTGGGAAGGCAGAGCTGAGAGTTGATGTGGTGAGTGTGCCCTGAAATTCCCAGCTGTCACTCCTCCAAGATTACAGTGTGATTTTGACAGGAGAGTGTTTTAAAGACTACTTTTGTTTGGTCTTGTTTTTGGTTTTGAGGCAGAGTCTCACTGTGCAGTTTAGGCTGACCTTGAACTCACTAACTACTTGAACTCACAGCGGTCCGCCTGCTTCAGCCTCCCCAAGACTACTTCCAATTCCAGAATGCCATCCATGTTGGCGGGGTTTTGGGTCCCCCGTCGTATGGATCGGGGTGATATCTGAGGTGCAGGTGCTCCAGCTCCTCAGGTCCCACTTGTAACTCCTGGGTCAGGGATTGCTATGCCCAAGGGTCTCTCACCAGGGATGATGCTTACTTCAGCTCAGACCCCTGCTGGAATCCTGGCCTGAGGTCACCACTCAGAACACAGTAGACTGGTTACAAATCTCTAAATGTCATGTGAATTTCAACAAGCATGGAAAAGATAGCAAAACTCAAAGGAATGTATTTTTGATAATAGGCAGAAGTAGTTATCTAAAGTGTCCCAGTCCCTCTGCAGTCACCATGCAGGGAGCTCAGTGGGAGGGTCTCTGCAGATCACTCACCCTCTACCATTCCCTGCACCCCCAGGGCTGTGATCCACCAGCTCTGCTGCCTGCAGTTGCAGGCTGACACTGGTGACAATGCTTTCCACTGGGCCCACAAAGCCCCCCATAAGGGTTCTCCTGTCCTGGGACTGATTCCCTTTTACCACAATTTAATTCCTGGGTGCATCTGAGGTTGCCTAGTCTTTGGGGACACTACCTTGAGAACAATTTAGTTGTACATGGTATAAAGAGAGATGGAAGATGTGACTGAGATGGACATGAGAAATTTGGGGATCTTCAGATGTGATTTAGGATGTAAAAGGGATGGACAGGGGCAGCAAGTCCAACTTAGATGTATGTGACACAATAGAAACATACAGAAAGGGTATTTTGTGGCTCCCCTGGGGCTGGCCGGGCAGGCGGCTAGGGAAGGCTTCATGGTGAGGTGCATCTTGCAGAGCCACTGAACTCTTCCCGCAGAAGAGGAAGCAGGAAGAGCTTGTAAAAAGGCAAAATGTGTGAAAAGAGGTGGCGTATACATTTCAAGGCAGGGGTCAATGGGAATAAGTTGGGAGAATAAGAACACTTACTATATTATAAGAAGTTTAGGGAAAGTCCCAAATTTAGGCAGGATGTGATGTGAATAAGATTATTGTACTAGAAAACTAAGTATGGGGGAAGGAGCTAGGTTAAGAGTCGTGATGGCCAAATCAGTACAAGGGACACCAACAAAGCCTGTGTGATGGTAGAGCATGACAGTTAAGCTGGATTGTCAATTCGATGGCTTCAGATACATCCATAGGATTAGTAAAGCATGTGCTTGGGTGAGTCTAGGTGGGTCATAGAGGCGTGACCTTGGGTACCGTAAGTGGTCTGTGGGCCCCTCATCTTGGTGATGTTCCTCTGCTCTGCTTCCCGGTCACCATAGAATGATTCATGACACAGCTTTGTCCCACCAAGCCTTCTATCATGATGTTCCCAGAGCTGGGACTGACCCCTCTGAGAACATGAGCCCAGTTCAACCTCTTCTTTAAGCTGCAACCCTTGAGTTCAGAGTCTCAACAATGAAAACTCACTGAGACAGTAAAGTGAGGGCTTTCTCTAGAGAATCACAGTGCAACAGATGTGACTGAAAGATGTCAGGAGAGTGCCACTCCTAAGTATCTGAAAGCAGGGGCAAGACACATCCTGAGGTTTGTGGCCTAGGTGACCAAATTGTCAACCGTGGCTTTCACCATCATCGGGCCCAAAAGGGAGTTTTCCAGGCAGGGAGCAAGATGATCTTAGCTTAAACATTTTCCATGTGAAATGCCCTGGAAATGTCCAGGTGGAAATGTCTAGCAAGGCTCTTCACACACGGACTAGGAGCCAGGCCTGGAGTAGAGATTTGAATTTGTCCTGTTAGATTTACCAGCTGTGTGTGCTTGGGAAATATAATTAATCTTTTGTGCATCAGCTTCTCCATGTATAAAATGGAGAATGAAAATAGTACCTCCTTTATAGGGTCATTACAGTCGTTAAACAAAAATATACGTGAACTTCTTAGAACTCTGCCAGGTATCATGTAAAGGTACTCGCTTTTATTCATCATTATTACTACTATGGCTTCAGACAAGACACTCCTGCTGCGTACATTCTCTACAAATTACCTTCTTTCTTCCTGAGAGGAAATCTCACTTCTCAAGGTCTATGAGGAATTTCACAGAGGCCTGTATCTTTTTTTTCTTTCCTTCTGGTTTTTCTGAGATGGGGTTTCACTTTGTAGCCCAGACTGGTCTCAGACTCACACCAATCTTCCTGCTTCAGCCTCCCCAGTGCTAATGCTACAGAAATGCATTACCACACCAGGTTAGCTCTCTTGCTTTACGCATTTTTTTCTTTGTTATAGCACATAACCTTAAACATGTTCGGCTTATTGCTAAGGGGAGATTTCCTAGGAAAGGCTATAGTGCAGCCCAATTAGTCTTGGTCCTCATAGAGCCTACATTAATGTTCCATCCCAGGCTTCATGAAGAAGACACGTGCTTGTGTGAGAAGCCTCTGTTGCTTTTATAAAACAGCTCCCTTGTCTCACACACGCAGATGGTAGGGTTAGTGCACGTATGTTAAAAAATTTTGGAATTAAAAATAAAAAGGTGTCAAGAAGAGAGGAAAAAGCAGAAATAATCAAGATGTGATATCCATGTGTCTATGCATTTCTCGCCTGCTTATCTGGAAGATGTGGTCCTTGGAGTGATGGTGACAGAGCCCCTCCCCCACTCTGCTCACTTTTGTACTCCACCTCTGCACCCTCCAGCAGGTGACTTTGGACCTTCAGGTACCAGTGTGACCGGTGGGCTGGGAGTGGCAGTTGTTGAAGGGTCCAGGCTGAACTCCAGCAGCAGCCTTGATGGTCTCAGGGTCTCCATGGCCACTCCAGTTGGATCCATTACCCATTAGTTCTCCTCCTGACCCTGGTTCAAGGGGCGCAGGCACCAGTGAATCTGGAGGGGATGCTTTAAGTGAAGGGAACCCTGCAGAGCTGGCATTGTAAATCACCAGACCAGGAGGAAGAGCTCAGCCGGGATCAAAGGCTTGGGAAAAAGCGGCCTGTCACTGGTCCTCCTGTCTCCACCTGCAGCACTCCTTCGCTATGGGGGACCTGGAGGGACAGGACACCACTGCCAGGGCATTTTTCTTCTCTGCAAACAGTCTGTAGCTGGCACTGTGAACTGGTGTGCTTAGTCAGCACCTTGACATAGCCCCTGCCTGAGAATTCCTAGCTGCACACTGCAGACTGGCCAGCTCCTGCCATTGTGACATTCTGATCAGAGACAGATGCAGTGATGCCAAAATCCCTGGTTACTCCAAATATGCATGGACGTGGAAAGGGGAAGTTTACAAGGACTCTGAGCCCAAGCTGGCAGCAGAGGTTGCTTAGACATTCTGATCATGCAGGAAGGGGTCAGCTCGCCCTGTGCCTTGACCCGGACAAAATCAAAATACCCTGAGTCCAACAGGATCTAAACCCTTAATTGCCACTGATTTGAATTTAGCAGCAAATTCTGCATCCTACTAATAAATGACCTTTCTTCAGGGGTGCTCCAGCATGACTGTTGGGACCTTGGAACAAATACTTAGTGCCATTTAATGATGGAATGACATATCTCTGATATGCAAATTTTTTACAGCACAGCAATTAAGCAGTTTAGAATTTTATGACAGGGTTTGGGCTTTCTAAGACAACAAAACCAGGGCCCAATAAAGGGCTGTGATGGATGGGCTGATCCCCACTGGAAATATACCATGTAATGCTGTGGAGACAATACATTATGGGGAGCATTGTGATGATTGGTTGTTAATCTGCCTTCCCAGCCTCCTCCCAAGTCCCCACAGCCCGAGGCTGAAGCCTAGTGGCAGCCACACTGGGATGCGAGTCTAGGGTACAGACGGGAAAGTTGGGGCCCCCGCAATCTGCTGTGTGCAAGGAATACAGAGCAAGAGGGGCTTGCATCAAGGCAGCCTGTCAGCAGGGGACAGAACTGGGGGCCATATGCTGCTCTTCTTCTCCCTTCTGTCGCCGAGTCTGCTGCCTCATCCTTCTGTCAGGGGACACTTTAATGATGAACATGTTTTAAACAGTTTTGTTTACCTAGCAACAGCTTTTCTAAGAGTGGGTCTTAATTAGTCACCTTAAACCATTTTGGGTTTGGAGTTTTTTAAAGCATCCATTCACTTGTTCATTCATCTGGAAGTATCTCTCTCACTCATTCCTGGCACACACAGCCCCCTCCCCAACCCACCCCTACCTTGAAGGTTGTGTTACTGTTTCCATGAAAAAATGTGTCTGCATTACAAAACTAGTTTTAATAGCTGTGTGCTATCTCTCTTCCTTTCATACATACTTTAATACCACAATTAGCTTTGAAGGGTAGAGTTTTCTCCACTTGTCAGAGGGAGTACTCCTTTGTGAAGGTTTTTAATAGGATCTGCATTTTAAGATGAAATCCCATTTGGTGATTTTTTTTCTCCCCCCACCCCGGCCCCATTTTTTTTTTTTTAATGGTTTTGTACTGCTAGCTGCATCCATTGCCATGTTAAAGGCACGGATTCAGGGCTGGTTTAGCAATTCACTCTGTGATAGCAGAAAAACATAGGAAGTTCTCATTTTCATCTCAGCCATTGGATTACTGGTTTACTCTTCAAATTCGATTCACACAGCACTATGAGAACAAAGTAGCTTGCTGCATTTTGTTGACTTACTCCTGCATTCATTCCCTTTATTTAGTATAAAGAATTTTAAATTCTAACTCACAGATTTCTATTTATAAAAAACAGTGCTCAATTTAAAAAAACTTACAGTGTAAAATATTAAACTTGAGATGAATTAAGCAAATTCCAAAATAGCATCATCTCAAATGTTGAGAGTGGAATGCCTTTCTTACTTTCTTTCTTTCTTTCTTTCTTTCTTTCTTTCTTTCTTTTTCTTTCTTTCTTCTTTCTCTTTCTTTCTTTTTTTCTGTTTGTAATAAAATTTTCAGAGTGGTTTAACAACCAAAAGACAATTCAATCAAATGGGCTTAATCATTAACTCTCATTAGACAAAAGCTCCCATAAAAATCAAATGTCACAGGCTAATTCCTGAAGGACTACCTCTGCTTTTACATTATTGAACCAGATTCTGCCTTATTGTAAAAGAACAACTCTTTCAAGCCAGTATTTGTTTCTCTTAGAAGGTAGGATCAGCTTAAGCCATGGGAATATTCATCAGTGAACTAAGCCGCCTGCTTATTCACACCAGGCGGTGGAGGAAGGGGAGAGAGCCCGTCCCTGGAGGGAACCCTCAGAATAATGCTATGCTTGTGATGGTAACTTAGTTTGTATTTTACTAACTCAATCATGATTTTTTATTGAACAGTTCTTTTAATGCCCGCAAAGCACAGTATTCCACAACTAAGTTTTTTGGAACCTCTTAAAATGACTTTTCATAGTCAACTAACTTGTAAAATATTTTTCATTAATAGATTTTATTTTTGGAACAGTTTTAGGTTAACAGAAAAATCGACTTGAAACAACAGAGTTCTCATTTACCACCACCACCACCCCTGCCTTCCTGCATCTTTTCCCCTATTATTAATCTCTTTCATTTGTACATTCATAACCAATGACGAACCGATATTGTTATATGATTATTATGAATTAAAATGTGTAGTTTACATTAGGGTTTGCTTTCTGTGTTGCACACCGTATGGGTTTGGACAATTGCGTAGCAATGCATGTCCACTGTCACAGTACTAACACACCCTTCTCCTGTCATCTGCTTATCCCTCCTCCCTTCCATCTCCAGCTCCTGGAAACCACTGACCTTTTCACCACCTCTTAACTTTAACTTTTCTAGAATGTCCTGTAGCTGGAATCATGCAGCATGTGGCATTTTCACATTAAATTTTTTGTGCTAACAATATGGTTTAAAATATCTTCCATGTCTTTTTATAGCCTCATAACTCATTTCTTTGTATTGCTAAATAATATTCCATTGCATGGGTATATCAAGATGAAATTTTTGTAGCACTTTATTATCTCATTATAACTCAAGTAAGAAAAATTTATTCTTCAAAGCTAATGGTGTGAATATGTAATATGGTTCATTTGATTCTTAGATAAATTTGAAAAAGTTGTTTGCTATAAAAGTTTGTCCCCAAATTTGGCTAACTAACAAAATATGCATTACTATTATTAGGAATAAGCTCTTTTACTCTTTAAAATAAAATGAAAAAAAAAGAAGAAGCTTAATTAACACGAAGTGAAGAATAGGAAAACTTCAAAGCTGCTTTGGTCAAGGGAAGATGGTTAATAAGAAATATTATATTATCCTTTGTGTGTGCCCAGTGGAGCAGGACTTTCCAGTGGCGTGTGTGTGTGTGTGTGTGTGTGTGAAAGAAGAACTTTGCCAGGAATTCTGTGTCAAGAAGGTAGGCATAGCTGGGCAGGTGATGCATGCCTGTAACCCTAGCTACTCTGAAACCTGACGCAGTAGGATCACAAGTTGGAACCCCATTTGGGCAACTTAATGAGATCTTTTCTCAAAATGAAAAGGGCTGGGGATGTAGCTCAGGGGTAGTAGAGTGCCACTGGGTTCAGTTCCCAGTAGCATTAGAGCAGACTTTTGAAGCCTTCCTGGGAGTTGCTCCCAACTAAACTTCTGGCATAAGGAGGTGCCTGGTCACTCGGGAGGAACAGAACAGACACTTGTGGTTGATGCAGACTGCCTCTCCCAATGTCATGTGGTGTAAAACTGGTCACAGGGCAGGAAAGGGCAGAAGCTGTGTAGGAAGCAAGTGTCTTCAGGGAAGAGAGGGACTGACTAAAGAATCAGACTGAGAAATTGCAATGGTTCCAGCTCAGGTCCACAGGTCGGAAAGGAGCCCAAGCTCCCAGAAGTAGAACTCACCTCAGTGGAAAGGGAAGTGAGAACTTCAAGCCCCACCAATGCAAAGGGCCAAGTGCAGATGTCACAGTGCCAGCTGGGTCTGGAAGCTGACTTCGGTGCCACTTTCCACTGTGGTTTGCTTCATAAACGGGTGCAGCCTGAAGGAGCCGAGCAGGAAGCTCCAGAGATGGGGGACTCAACAGCTCACCAGGAAGGATGAGGAAGGGAGCATCTGGGGCTACGGCCAGGCCCACACTTGAGACAAGTGCACACCAGCTTTCAGTGTGCTCCCAAGTCACTCTCCAGTATTTGTTGCAACTCTGAGAACACACTGTAATGTGAGCTCCTACTGATGTTTGTATGCATCTGCTATAATTGTCATTGGCATTTAGAAGCAGGGTGACCTGTGTTAAGGAACTCAGCCCCAGCACGATTGGATGACCCAAAGAGTGGAGGAGGTCTCAGGTTAAGGGCTTCCTTCTTTGTTTAAAAAAACAAAAAGAAAAACTGAACAATGTGTCTTTGACCCCAAGCTGATGAAGAGAACCTTACCCTAACAGGCTCTAGATTAGACTCCAGATTAGACCAAGGGACAAGCTGAGTCTCCATGTCATACATGGCAAAAATCAGTCCTTTATAAATGACAAATTCAGCTCACATGTTTTGGTGGGCATATTCCAGGCTGCAAAACATTTTTTGTAATAAAGCTTTTTTTCTTTTGCTTTGAAGATGCGCGTTTTTGAAAGTGTATTCGAAAGTCCCTGACGCTGGGATCTGTGATGCAGTCAGATGCATCTTGTGTTTGCTGTTGGCATCTGTGACGTGGGAGTTGTTAGCTACAATGCTCCGGTCTGGCCACAGCTGCTTATTTTATTGTCGTTTCAGTGGAGTCATATGCTTCATTGGTGCTACATGAGTTGAGCTGTGTTAATGCCTATCTGATTGTTGTTGGAACACTTTCTATTGACAGCTTCTGACAGGAGTTTGTTATTTAAAATCAACATCAGTGGGTATGGCTGACTGGGAAGCAATCCCAGAGGAGGCATGTTTTAAAGAATGCTTCCCGCTGATGTTCCTGGGTGTAGACATATAATAGAGTGTAATAACAAAACAATTCTCTGTAATTTTATCAAAACAATTTCATTCTTGTCTTTTTTCTTATATAAAATGATAGAGCATCTTTCACCACATGCCTTAGTTACATAGCAGATAACCCACTGGATGAAAGCTTTTATCAATCAGTTTTTCCACTGATGCATGGGTAGCATTTACCAATGAACACTCTCCGAGTTTTCTGGGTTATGTATCAAACCTGCTATGGTCAAAACGTGAAACATATTTTGTTTTGATAAAACACAAATGTTTGAATTTCTCAAGCCTGCTACTACTGGTCTTTCATGTCATAAATTTTTAAGAAGTGTGTGTAGCAAATTGTCATCATTTCTAACAACAATCTGTGTCTGTGAGACATTCTAATGTTGCTTCTCTAAGCAAACATTATATAACAAGAGCTTCTTTGGACACTCATACAAGTCTGTTATAATTCTAACAGAATTCTGTGATCCAATACATTTGTATACTTTTTATAGCCAGGTCAGTATTGGCTGTGCTCCAGTATCTTGAGTCAAGATATCTGGAGAATCAATTTTCATGCCCAAGGTAAGCAATGTGACCAATCGTACTTATAGAAGATATTTTAATGTCACTTCTATATAGTTATTTGTTCAGCAAGTATTATTGAATGGTCCACTATGCTATACACTGGGAAAATGGAGATTATATCATATTAAAAATTTAACCATTCCCTGTTAGAGTAAATCTCCAACTTTTGAACATTTGAGTTACTAACCTTCAAGGATGTACTGTGTAAGACTCACTTTTTTGGTTTATGAATGAACCTGATTTACAAACAATTCTCTTGCAGTGGAACCCATTCTTAAGTTGGGGACTTACTCTGTGTACCACTAGTAAATGGTATTTGCACCAGCACTTACATTAATAAACTGAAAAACACAAAATATCTTTTAAAAATTGCACGCTAAAAGTTTTACAGCTCCCTATGGAGTACATTGCTTATCAGTGGTATACTAAGTATGTAGCTGTTCACGGCATTTACTATCTCTAAAGAAGATAGAGCGTGATCATCAATGCTAGAGTTCTCAGATGATTGCCTAATGTTGAGCTTAATTCACTGCTTGTGTCTCCAGGATGATCCCTCTCATAGCTTCTATGGCTTCCATACCAATTTCTATCTGTTCTCCAGCCTGGCGAGTGGGGCCGGTTAGTGGAAGCCAAAGCCGCAGAGGCTGGCTGGGGCCTTTCCTAGGACTTGCTCATCTGTAGCCTCCCACTCACCCCAGCTCATCGCATTCCTGGATTTCTGTCTCCTACCAATCTGTTGGGAGAGAGGGGAAGGAAGGATTTTTTCTCCAGGAGACAGGGGCTCTTCAGTTTTAAAGAACAAAAATATTATATGAAAAGTTATTAAAATGCAGATTTTTAGGTTCCATCTCCCAAAGATGTTGACTCAGTAGAAGAAGCAAATGCTGAGGGTTCTTGCCTAAGCCATCTCTAACCCCCTACCCTAGGATCAGAGCAGGACTGGGCTAGGTAGTTATTCCCTGCTCCATCTTACTCTGAAATCCACAGTGCTCTTTCAAAGCCAAATTACATAAGGGAAAGGGTCTCTCTGCTCTTGCCTCTGTTTCTGACTCTGCCTCTCTCTGTCTCTGTCTCTCTGTCTCTTTCTCTCTCTCTCATACACACACACACACACCATGTAAGCATGAAAAACCTGCTGGAAAAGAAGACTACAGCTTCTGGCGCCATCTGGATGGGATGAGGCGCACTGGCTCTTCCCTCCATAGTAAACTCCAACAACAGCAGACAAAGTACCTGGAGCGACTGTTTGTAGGTACTGGTTGACAGTGACGGGTGCCAGCTGGAGAGCTTAAGCGCAGAGACTGATTTCCTCCCTGTTCTGGAGGCTGAAAGTGCAAGATAGAGGCACAGGTAGCACTGGCTTGTCCTCCTTGGCTTCTGGTCGCTTCCTGCTACCCCCTCCCAGGCCTCTTCTCTGTGCACACCTCACATCCCCGTGTTTCCTTCTCTCCTGGAGAAGAGCACAGTCCTTTTGGCTCAGGGCCATTGTTCTTATGCATGCAGCAGCCTTGATTACTCCTTGAAAGAGCCTGTCTCCGTATACAGCCACATTGCGGGGGGCCTTCAACATGGGGATTTTGGGAGGACACAACTCAGACATTATAGGAGTTCTAGGTTGGTTTTCTCTTTCTGGAGTGCCAATTCCCTGTGCTTTATCTGAATTGTCTGAATTGGTTTCTTTTCTTTCTTTCTTTCTTTCTTTCTTTCTTTCTTTCTTTCTTTCTTCCTTTCTTCTTTTTTTTTTTTTTTTGTCTTTTTGAGACATGGTCTCTCTATGCAATTCAGGCTGGCCTTGAGCTTACTTTGTAGCCTATGCTGGTCTTGAACTCGCAACGGTCCTCCTGCTTCAGCCTTCAGAGTGCTGGGGTTACAGGCGTGAGCCACCACACCCAGCTGTATTGGTTTCTTAAAATGAATGCATCAGTTCCTACATGGTAATGTGCTTTTTGATGTGTAATGATATTCTTTGTAAGTGTACAAAAAAGGTTAAAACTGAAGAAGAATTCATCATGCAGAAGAGATCCAGGGTACCAGGAGCTCTTGCCCCCATGTCCAGTTCACACAGAATCCCCCAGAGCAGGGCTCTCTGGTCACCAGGCCAAGGTGGAGCCCCAGCTCCAGCCAGTGGTCGCAGCTCACTTCCTCAGCTCTGGCTTCCTCACTTGGAGTGTGGCGCTTTGGGGACCTGCCTGGTGGGTGCAGTGGGAACCACAGCTCTCTGCGCCTGCTGGCTCCAGGGAAGGCGTAGCTGCTGCTCATTCAGGTGTCAGGAGGAGGGCATGGCTCAGGGTGTCCACACAGTGGCACCGCCACCTGCAGAGTTCCAGAGGTGTTTCAAGGAAGCTCTGAATAGCAGGCAACAAAGAGAAGACTGTTCTAGAAAACAGACAGATTATGATGCAATAATGCTGAATCAAAGTGATAGATCTCCTGGTTAGCATTTTGTTCTTCCCAGGGTGGAGAATGAGATTTAAACACTTAATTCTGTGTTCCTCTCTTGAGTTTTCTCACTTCCAGGAAGATTTAGACACTATAAATAGGGTGCTGTATGTTGCTTTTACTAGCCTTTTACAAAGAATAATGTATGCCTTTGGAAAGTGTTTTATTTTTATTTATTTATTTATTTATTTATTTATTTATGTATTTAGGTCTTTTTTGAGACAGGGTTTCACTGTGCAGTTCAGGCTGGCCTTCAGCTCACTTTGTAGCCCAGGCTGACCTGGAATTTGCCTCAGCCCCCCAAGTATTGAGATTACAAGCATGTGCCACCACACCCTGCTCTGTAAAATATCCATCATAGAGGAAGGCCACAATTTATTTGGTGATTTCCCACTCTTTACAACTTTAGTTGTCTCTAAGCTTCACTCTTGTCAATAATGCTCTGGTTAACTTGGTATAGAAATTCATAATTATTCTTCTGATTATTTCTAGAAGGAGTTCCTAGGTCAGAGTAAACAATGTCCCTGCTCCCTCCTCTAGGTTCACTATCACCCCATTATTCAAAGTGACAATCTTAGATCTTAATCAGAATGGTTTTAGCAATCTCTTCTCTGCTATCTGATAACCACATTCTCAGGTATCACCTTCTAGGGAACGATTTGTCAAGTTGGTTTTATAAATCTTCCTTCTCTTAATCATCTTTTAATATCCTTCTCTTGTGTCTTGTTTTTCTCCTGTCAGAACTTGGGATTGAAGCCAGGACCTTTGCACTGAGCTATGTCCCCAGCCCTTTATTGTTTAATTTTGAGACTGACTCTTGCTAAATCAATAAGCTGCCCGGACTGGGCTCAAACTGTGACCCTCCTGCCTCATGTCATGTTTAGTATGTACAAAATATTCCTTTTCAAGTCGTGCAGTACCTAAAAGCGACATCTGATTGTGTCACCCTATCTTTTCTTACCTTCAGTGGTTTCCCATTATCCTCAGAAAAAAATCCAGATTCCTTACCTTAGCTCTCAAGGTAGTCATTGCTTTGTGAGTGCATTCTTCCAACTTTATTCTTTTCACCTCTCCTCCTTCTGTGCTGTGGAAAGTCTGACCATCTCAGTCCTTCAAACACAAAGTCCTTTGGCCCAGGCCCAGGTACAGTGTCCTGTGGTGGGGAGAGATGTCTCGGTCACATCTTCTTTGCACCCTCAGTACCACCACCTCTGCCTGATGAACTTCCTGTTTCCGGTGTGTTTCCGTCAAGACCGTACCTCCCCTAAAACACCTTTCCCAACCCCAGAGGCAGACAGAGGCACCCTTCATTATTTTTTTTTACAAGAACATTTGTTTTGTTGGAAAAAAAAAAAAACAAGCAGTTATGGAAGAGGGGCTAACAGATATTTTAAAACTTGGAATTTAAGGTTACCCTAATTATCCTAGGAGTTCTTGAAGTTGGGTCTTGTTGTCTAATACATCATTTCTCTTTGGTGCCTCCTGATCGTGGCTCTTGGTACCCTGCTCAGGATCATGTCTTCTTTGTAGTCTCTGAGTGGTGGTCTGAGTGGTGGTCTTTGTAGTCTCTGAGTGGGAGGGGACGTCCTCCTCCTTAGGTTGTAATGGTGAGGCCTAGTTTCCTTCTGCCAGTTCCACAACATCCGATCTCAGCAAGGTCCTGTTCCTTAAGCATCAAGGGAATGGTTGAGACGTGGACAGTGTCATCTTCTGGCAGTTGGCAGTGGGCCATTCTGGACACATACTGTGTTCTTGATGACTGACCTGAGCCAAATTTTGGGGGTGGGGCCGCTGCACAACCTGAAGTCTTCCATCCGAGTAGGTTCCAGTCAATCAGGGTCATCATCTCTGTTATTTCTCTAGTGTCCTTTGTTACGTACATTGTCATTTTTTCTTCCCATTATCATTTTTTGTGTTTGGTTTGTTTTGTTGCATCACCCTTGTGAATGCCTGGAAGTGTCTTAAGCAGTTTCACTCAGTCACCCTGTTTGCCCTCAGCTGGTTTTGCTTTCTCTTTGGGGCACCTGTGGGGCTGCCCCTTGACTCCACTAGATCTTCATGACTCCGGAGTCCTCAGAGGCATCAGCAGCAGCCCAGGCCTCACTGATGCCTTGATTGCGAATCTGCTGTCCGTCACCCTGAGTTGGACGTTTTGGAATTCCGCCTCTCTGTGTTTTCAGTCCCCGGCCCGGGGAGAGGAGGGTGAGGCTGTCTGAGAAACTCTGAAGTCCTGTCTTCAGGAGGGATCCTGGCCCGGAGAGCTGCCTTCCCGGGGCGGTGGCCCGCAGAGGGCTCAGGGCGGACCCGCTAGCAGCCCTGCGGTCCTCCCTGTCGGAAGAGGGGCGGGGGGGGGGCCACGGAATGGGGGGCGGCCTGCGAGTCTCCATCCACACGGGGAACTTCCCAAGGAAAAGCATGAATGGACCATGCGGGGGGAGGGAGATTGGCCCCCGACTCCGGGGCGTGAGGGAGAGATGGAGAGACCCCGTGACAGAGGGTCTGAGTAGGTCAGAATCTGTGGTCTATAACTGTCGGTTACTATGGAGATCTGGGGATAGAGAAAAAGGGACCGGAAGTCATAGATCCACCCCTTCCCTCCGAAATAGTCTATGCACACCCTGCAGGCTGTTTTGTTTGTCTGTTATTTGTTTGTTTTAATATATTTGCAGTAGGTAATTATTAAATTCATGGTGAGGAGTTTGTACTTGTACAAACATATACATACACACGTACATGTACATAACACGTCTTAATTCTCTTTATGTCCCCTTCCCCTCTTCCTTCCTGGCTTCATTTTCATCTTTGTCTTTCCTCCTTCCCTTCGTGCATCTTTCCTTCCTCCCTCCCTCCCTCCCTCCCTCCCTCCCTTCCTTCCTCTCTTCTATTCTTTTACTTTTCACTTATAATCTGTGTTTGTTGTATGAGGAACCATGTATTATTTAAGCTTCTGTGTTTGATGCACTGCACTTAGCATTATTCTCTCAAGGTTCATCCACTTTTCTACAGGTGATGCAAGTTCAGCCTTCTTTATGGCAGAGTAGTACTCTGTGGTATGTAAGTACCACATTTTCTTTATACATTCATCTATTGATAGACATGTAGATAACTTCCAAGATTTAGTTTTTGTGAATTGTGCTGCTATAAACATGGATATGGCTGTATTGCTGTGATCAGGTGTCTAACTCCTTTAGTAAGACGCGTTGGGGTGGAATATCTGGGTTGAGCAGAATTTCTAGTTTTAGCTTTCTGAGTGATCTTCATATTGAGCCCCATAAAGCTTGTATGTTGAACATTTTTGCATATTTGTACATTTTATGCTTGGCCATTGGTATTTCTTCCTCTGAGAAGCGTCTGTTCATTTCAGTTGCCCATTTTTGCTTGGGGTTTTATTTTGGGGAGTCTAATTTTTTTGTGCTCTTTGTATACTCCAGATATTAGTCCTCTGACAAATAGCTGTCAAACTTTTTTCCCAATCTAAATTTTCTCTTCTTTCTGTTGGTTGTTTCCTTTGTTCAGCAGAAACTTTTTAATTTAATGTGATGCCATTTGTTGATTATTGCACAATTGGTGGAATATTTTGTCTCTTCTATGTAGAAGATCATGTCAACTACAAATAATGATAATTTGACTTCCTTTTTTATACATTTCCTTTGTATTTCTTTCTCTTGCCTGAGTGTTCTGGCTAATATTTTGAGAACTATATTGAATAATGGTGGTGACAGTGGACATCCTTGTTTTATTCCTGATTTTAGAAGGAACGCTTTCAGCTTCTCCCCATTTAAGATGATGTTGGCCATTGATTCATCAGAAATGGCTTTTATCACATTGAGATAAGGCCTTTTCAGACCTGTTTTTTCTGGGAGTTTTATCATGAATAGATGCTATATTTTGTCCTAGAATTTTTCTGCATCAATTAAGATGCTGTGGTGGACAAGGTCAGCTTAAGTGAGAACACCCAGCTGAACTGAGTCAGCATGGTTCTGGGCATGGAAAACTCACCTAAGTATTGTTGCCAGGGGCATAAAAGGAGAGGAGAAGATTGCATGCTGCTGATTTTCCTGGAAAGGCTTTGTTGCAGCTGGTTTTCCTGATAAAATGTGGCTGTTCTCATCATCAGAGAAGCACAGGTCCTGGCTGTGCCTGAGGATGGCTGTTGTTGTCTTTGGATTTTACCTTGAACTTTGCTTCCTGGCTCCAGAGCAGATCTCATCAGGAGTGACACTGAAGCTTTACACCTCTGGTGCAGACTTTCTAGCTTCCACCACTGGCCTTTGGATTTTCTTGGTGCAGATCCTTAATACAGACTTGCACAAGACATTGCTGTGAGCTTTAGGCCTCTGACTGTACTCATACAGGACACTGCCTTGGGATCCAGGCCTCAGCTGGGTTTTTTAGGTCTCTAGCATGTAGACAGATCTCTTGGACTCTTCTGCATTTGACTTTTAGAGTGAATATTATAAAATAATCCTGTAAATTATGTGTCTTGTGTTATATCCATTCTTTTGCAAATGCTGTCTGTAACAGATGCTAGTGATTTTTTGTCCTTGTTATATCTATTGATTTGCATATGTTGAACCATCCCTGCATTCCTGGGATGAATCTTAATTGATCATGATATATGTATAATCTTCTTGATGATTTGATATACTGTGTTTGCCAGTATATTGTTAAGGACTTTTGCATGTAAGTTCATTAAAGAGATTGGCTTGTAGTTCTCTTTTTTGGTTGTATCCTTTGCTGCTTTGGAATCAGGGTAATGCTAGCTTCCAGGAATAACTTTGGGACTACTCTTTACCTCCCCCCTGCCTTTTTAAGACAAAATCAGCAACATGCAATCTTCCTGTCTATGTAGTTCAGGTTGGCCTCAAACTTGTGGTGATCCTCCTGCCTCAGTCTCCTATGTGCTGGAACTACAGGTATGTTCCACTACACCTGGCTCTTCTTTTGATTGCATTAAGGAGTTTGAGGGGTATTATGAGCATTAGATATTCCCCAAAGTTCTTATAGAATTCAGGAATGAGTCCATCAGGATCTGAGCTTTTCTTACTTGGCAGTTTTTGTTTTTATTACTTCTTCAGTCTCATTGCCTGCTGTTGGATTGTTCAGGGTTTGATTCTTCTTGGTTTAGCTTTGCTATTGTATATCTATCTAAGAGTCTACCCATGTCTTCTGAATTCTTCATTTTGTTAGAGTACAGGTTCTCAAAGTTGTTACTAATAATCTGGATTTGGCAGAATTTTTGTAATTTCACCCTTTCTGTTTCTCATTGCATTGATTTGGGTCCTTTCCTTCCTTTCATTTTTTGCTGTTTGTCTATTTTGTTTATTCTTTCAAAGAATTAGCTCTTCAATTTTTTGAATCTGTAGTTTTCTAGTCTCAATTTTATTAGTTTCTGCTCTGATCTTTATAATTTCATTCCTTGTACCAGCTTTGGATTTGGATTGTTCTTGTTTTCCTGGGATCTCAAGGTGCATCATTAGGTTATTTATTTGGGCTCACTTGGTTTTCCTGAAGTGGGCATTCACAGCTATAGACAGCCCTCTTAGGACTGCTTTCATTGTGTCCATAGGGTCTAGTATGTTGCACCAGCATTATTATTTGATCCTAGGAACAGTCTAATTTCTTCCTTGATTTCTTCTGTGGCCTTTTGATTATGAAGAAGGAAAAATAGAAAGCATTTCATTAAAATTTCTCTAAAATAAAGGTTGGGCTTAAAAATTAAGATAAAATTGGTAAAATTTGAAAGCAAATATTAAAAGCCAATGAGATAAAAGGTTTAAAATATAATAGGGTGAGAGAGTAAGCTAAAAGCTCAAAATGCAATGAAAACTTTACAATTTAAAGTAAGCTAAAGGACAGGGGAAGAGAACAAGAAGCCACCAAGAAGCAAGTCCTCCCTGATAATCAGTGCCACGTGTGGACCACCAGGGAACAGCCAGACCCCAGCCCCTTCTGGGAAACAAGAAGAGCCAACCCCACCCCATCATAAGCAACCTGTTGACCCAGAGAAAAACAGGCTGTGGTGATATCTACTCAGGTGAAATGCAATTGGATGCTTGTGGTGTTTGGTGTTTCATTGACCTTGCAGGTCTAGGGCCAGTGGTCTGATCATCTATTCAGAGGACAATAGTATGCAGTGTGGCATCTAGGGAGGATTTCCTTCTGAAGATGGTAGCCACTGTTAATTCTCTATTATCTTGTTTTGAAGTCCTGTGTCACTTTCATTGTTTTATCAGGTTGGGTTGTTCTGCATTGTTTTGTTTGATTTTGTTATATCCAATACATAGGCAGCTACTTCAAAGACAACAAGATATATTATAGTAGTCATTTTGGATTTATTATTGTCTTGATTTGAATTCCTTTATTGCATTCATTGTTTTGTTTTTATTGGTTCTATTTTGTTCTGCTTTGTTTGTTTTTTTTGTTTGATTTTTACTATCTGAAGCTATTTTGAAGACAACAAGAGGCATTATGATAACCATTGTTGATTTCATATTGTTTTGAAGTCCTATGTCACTTACAACTGGTTTGTTTTGATTGGCTTTATTCTGTTTTATTTTGCTTGGTTTTGTTCTCTTCAAAATAAAACTTTAAAAAAATTTAAGTTAAAAGTTAAAGACAAAAATTAGGCACCAGTGAAGTGGGTATGAGTTATAAATCTGAAAGTATTAAGAGGAAATAACTATTTTTAAAAGAAAAGAATAAAAAAATTGAGATGACAAAGGTTGATACAATGAATAAAAATAGAAAACAGTGAAGACAAAAGTGTCTCAAAGCAGATTAGATACCAAGATCTCAAAGCCAGAACAGGAAGAAGAAAAGCGTTGGGGCCCTTCACTAGAAAAAGAGAAGGGACAAAGGGGAGTTAAAATGGGGGTGACACAGGTCCTTGTTGTCCCTGCAAGGACAGAAGCAGGGACTGAGTTTACAGAGACAAAGGAAAGGTTGCAGGAGAGTGTGAGCAGATAATACATGGGATGTGTGCACATTACAATTTGCAATCTGTAACAGAACCATCCACCTCAAATACTGTGAAGATTAACAGGAAAGCAGCTCTGTCCTACTATAGCGTCCATGGTGTGAGCAAAAAGTTCTTCCAGCTGGCTTGCCATTACGTCCCAAATGACTTTTTCAAATACACAAGTACAAGGGAAGGAATTTCCAAGAGGAAGGAACAACTTCAGGTCACAAGGGAAGCAACAGCTGTCTTGAAGCTTCTGCACTGTCACCTTTGGAGCGGGTCAGGAGTCCCTGGACAGCACTCAGTAGCCAAGTCACTGTCAGGTCTGTCCTGAGCAACATCATAATGAGGGTGGGGTATGTATGCATATTTTTTGTCTAGAAGCCTGAAGATCTAACTTAAGTGCAAACAGATACAATTTCCCTGTATATATGAAATCATATGTATAATTATATGAAAACTATACAGTTACGCATACACATCTGTCAGGCAAGAAAATATATCAAAGTGCACTAAGATTAGGATATGGAATTAGAAATGACTTTTTTCTTTGACAATTTTCTCCAATAAACTTGCATTATAAATATGCAAGAAGAAAAAATAATGTTACTAGCTACTTTAGTACAAATGCTAACAAAGTATAGAATGCATTATTTGACCAAACATATAATACTAATGGGAAAGTCAAAATAGGACCTTAAGGCCCATCAGTAGCTGACTAAACATGGATCATGTGCCAGAGAGAACTTTCACCTAGAAAGACCAGGTGAAATGGAAATACTTAAAAGTCCTGTGCTGCCTTACAGAGCCTGGCTGTTAATTCAAACCACAGGAGCTAGGAATCATTTGTGACAGCTAGCATTTCTGTACTGCTCCAGCACTTAGAATAGTCTTTGCTTTTCAATGCAGTAAATGGAATTCTCACGAAACCCCATGAGTTTGGTATGTGTGTCTTCATTTTATAGATGGGTAAGCTGAACCTGACGCCTCTCTAATACTCACATTGCCAAGACAGTTCCAAGAATTTCATAGTCTTTATGGACATGGTTTAACAAGAAGAAATTTTCTCCATGCACTGCTGATAATAAGAATGCTACAGGTTCAGAGAATATTGGTCTTGGCTCATTCTGAGATGGATACTGAGTTTCCTCGGGAGATTGGCCACACCTAGCCATGGCCCTTGCTTTTTTTCCTTCATAGACATATACAAAGTTCTCTAATAGGACATGACCATCTCTACAAAGCCACACATCTTTAAAAACACAAGTTCCAACCAGAGGCCTGAGTATTATGAGGGTTTTTTAAAAAAATGAAATGTCATAAAAAATATCATAAGAAATGGGAAACATCATAATAAAAGGAAAGTGAAAAAATCAGAATCTAAACTGATACCTGTGTTTTTAGTTACCTCAATCTGCTGGAGTCTTCATTTAAAAGTTTACATCCTTTAGTGGAAAAATTAATTTCTCTTTCACAAGTTCCACTCACATTTTGTTGCTAATAAAACCAAGGATGTAAATACTATTAAGTACAAAACAGCCTGCTGCATAATTGTTTCAAAGCAATTACAGATTATATCGAGCCATTTCTGGAGCAGAAACAGTTTTTTCCAAGACACCAGCTCCCTGTACCTTGAAATTTTATTAGCCTAAGAATTTCATGCCCATATGTTAGAAGATGAGCCTAGCTGCAATTGAACAAACAACTTTCTGATATATAAGTGAATGATAACCTGATTTTAAATGTGTTTATCTAATGAGATAGTAACTGTAATTTACAGCACATATAAAAACCCCCACTGTTACTCCTGGTGTACCTTTTGGCTAAAAAGGGTGATGCAGGGAGATATGCTAATGACGATCGTCTTGGTTTTTACCAAGCCAGTAATAAAATTTGCATTTGATATTGTGCACAGTAAACTGGGTTATTAGCCTTGAAAATGAGTCTCATAAAATTTAAATATAGGCTTAAATCATACTAACTGTCCTGTAGGTTTTCTGAGAGGCTTAAAGTATTGTGCTGCCTCCTTAGTGTAGGGAATGCAGATGTTTGTGTGCCTTCGAGGGGACCCCCAAAAGGGTACAAATGAGAGCTTGAGAGATGTGCTACAGCAGCAGCCACTCCTGTGCTCCCAGCTGTGAGGACCCAGCCCAGATCAGATACCTGTGGATCAAGAAGGCTGGGGAGGGTGGGTGCTTCTGAGGAAGTCTTCGTAGGAGATTCTCACCAGGAAGATCCCGTGGACCATCAACAGCAAGACTTTGAACCTCCCTTATCCTCTCTCCATCTTAACGATGCAGGAAGGTTGGTGGCTGTAACTGAAGAGATGGAAGACCCAGATTAAAGGCTGAAGGAGCTAGTGGTTGTAATTCCTCCAGGAACTCGCAATTGTGGCATCCTTTTTCTTGAACTATACTAAATCTTAACCATTTACTATCATGAGAAAGACAGGCATTTGAGGATGCAGACACTTACTGGACTCTCTGAGTTAGATACCCTGCCCTGGTACCCTGGGCATCTGTTGCTAAGCAACTTTGTAGGGCTACATCATTAATCCAGCTGTACTACTTCACCCCTGAGCCAAAGCCTCAATCTGCCCATCACTGGCCAACTCTTTACCCAGCCAAGATCTCAAGATGTTCTTGCATATGCAGCCACTCAGGCCAAGGCCACCTCCCAAGGGGCCCAGTAGTTCTTTGTTTTTAACTCCAAGACTTTCATCAGGAGAGTGACAAGGTATTATTTTAACACTTCCCACTCAGCCAAAGGTGCTGTGCTTTACACAACCTGTCTTCCTTGACCACTACTCAAGTCTGAGCTCCTGTACAGATCTCCTTCCTTTCTCCTGAACCAACTTCCTTCTCCCTAGCTCTTCTGTTCTGTCCTGGAAACTCTTGGTCCATATGTAATGGTTCATAAATGTCTTCAATTCTCTTTCTGTCCCCTTTCCTTAAAAGAAGGCTGGGGGCAGCATTGGCAAGGGGTTAGCGCTGTCCCAGGACTTCTTCAGGACAGGACGCTCATTCCTCCCTGTCTCATTTGATGCAAGGGTGATGGGAGGCTGCCCGTCTCTCAAACTCAGCACTGCCCTTCTAGACTGAGAATCTTCCATAGGTAGTGAAGAAAATCCCTGCTCAAAACAACTCTACCTTCTTTCTTTTTCTTTCCTCACTCTTTTTAAACCAGTACTAGAGATTAAGCTCAGGGTCTCAAGCTATGCAAGTGCTAATCTGCATCCTCAACCCCTTCTTACATTTTGGCTTTTTTGAGACAGGGTTTAAGTTACCCAGACTAGCCTTAAATTCACAATCCTCTTGCCTCAGCCTCCCAAGTAGATGGAATTACAGGCACGCTCAACTATACTGCCTTCTCCTTCCTTTTTCATTGATAGCTACAGTTCTTGGTTCAAGGCTTTCTTCTCCACTGCTCAACTTGAAGAAAGAGCCCCTAACATACTAACATCCCAGTATTTTCCCCCTAAATCCTAGTGGCTCACATTATCCATTCAAAAATATCAACCTCACTTTCCCCAGGACACAACACAGATCTGTTATCTCTCTGAATTTCCTGGCCTCTCAATTAGTAATGCAAGAAATCCACACTCCGGTCACCTCCCTCTCTCCCACCCTGAAACTATTATTGCCTGGTTAGGACTCCTAGTCCGCAGGGCCACCTTCATCCTCCGCACGGCTGGTCCTTCCCGGCTGTACTTCTCAACACTGCGGCACTCTGCTGACTAGCCTGACTGCAGCTCCTCTGCCAGGGCCGCTGAGCACACGCACACTGCTAACCCGGGGGACACAACCCCGCCTCATCCCACTTCACCGGCTCGCAGACTTTGTGGCCCTGCTTCCATGGTGGTGCAGGCCAGCCTCCCTCTTGGTGCTGGGCCTCCTTCCTCTCAGGCTGTTCAGGCCCAGGTTCTTCGGGGATCCCCCTTTCTCTTCCTTCCCTCAAATACTGCTGTGGCCCAGGGCACAGTCCCAGGACCTCTCATTTCTTCTGAGTCTTCAGACTGTCCTGACCTTCTGTAGCTTCCTGCAAAATCTATGTGCTGATAATGCTCAGAAAAGCAGCTATCGGTCACATGCAGTTTTCCAGTGTGGTCCAGCTACTTAACTCCTCTGTGCCTCCGCCCCTCATCTATGAAATGGGAATAATCATAGTACCTGCTTTTAGGTTTGTTGTGAGGAGTAAATGGTCTTATTCAAGTAATCATCTGGAACAGTGCTTGGTACTTGATAAAGCCTTGTTGAATATTTCCTACCATTATGGCTCCCAAGAGCCTGAAATTCAGTATTTTTTTTAAAAATGGAACTGACCGCATTTCCCTCTAAGCTGCCTTCTACCAGGTCTCCAAGCTCAGTGGCAGACTCAGATCATTTATGCAAGCCAGAAATAATTAGCTTCTTCTTTCCGCTCACACATTTGATAAGTTATGCTTCATTTCATTTCACTCCCTATTGGGAACTGTTCATTCCAATTCTTATGGACCAAGCATTTACTCTCTAAATCACATCTTTATCCCACCTGGATCTCTGCGAGACATCTTGGGTGATTTCTTGACCCATCCAGTACCTTGGTTACACAGTCCTTGCATGAGTGATCTTCCAAGTACAGAATATCAGCTCTCACATCTGAGCCCCTTTAACACCCCCAGGGCCCTGAGGCAGTGTGAACTTTGCAGCCTGGAGCATCTTAAAGCATGGCTAATGTGCATATCTATTTCTCATATCTACCTTCTTTTATTTGCTGTCCCTTTTCCTTTCCTTTCTGTTCCTCCCCTCCCCTCCCCTGCTGTTTCCCTCCTTTCTTCTCCTTCTTCCTCTCTCTCTCTCTCTCTCTCTCTCTCTCTCCCTCTCTGTCTTTCTCTCCCTCTCTCTCTCTTTCCAGGGCCTTGAGCATGTAAGTCAATTGTTCTACACACTGAGTTATATCTCCAACACTTTTTATTTACTTATTTTTTAAATTTTGGGACCAAGTCTTGCTAAGTTATCCAAGCTGACCTTAGACATATGCTTGTCCTGCCTCAGCCTCCAGAACAGCTGGGGTCACAGATGTACACCACCATACCTGACCTAAGCCTGGCTCCTTCTATTCTGTGAACCTGGTCAGCAAACTATGGCTCACAAGACAATGCCGGCCATTGCCTATTTTTGTAGGGTTTGCAAACTAAGAGTAGTTTTCTCATTTTTAGTGTAAAATATAAAAACTAAAAAATAAAACAGCATGACAACCTTTCAGCTGACTGGCTGCTTGAAGAGTTTAGGACATTATCTCCTGGCCCACAGGCCCAGCTTGACCACCTGTCCTTCCATCTGGGTCCATCTGCACCCACGCAGCTGCTCTCAGCTCCTCTGTGACCTGCACCTCGGGATCTGGCTAATGGCTCTTTTCCCTGTGCCTTTTCCCACACCTCACACTGGTTCCTCCTTCAGACACTAGCTGCCATGTCACCTTGCCAGCCAAACTTCCTGACTCTGAACGTTCTGATTATGTATCTATTCTAAATGCCCCTACCAAACATTTCCCTCTTTCAGCCTTTGCTTTATATGAAGGAACATTTTCATTCCTCATCTCCCAGAGAGGTGTAAGTGACCAACAGGCATTCAACAAGCATTTTTTCATGGAGCTAATTCACAGGCTCTCTATTGTAATAAAGAACTCTAGCTGTGGCCAGCTGTCTTCCTCCTAATAAGACACAAGTTCCTTCATTACATGCCTCTTCTCTGGGTTCCCAGCATCTAATGTATCCAATGCAGGGGGTAAACTGAAAAATTATTGAAAACTACTACTCACATGTTCTTATTAACAATAAAGACACTGCTAAGCTAATTCTGTATGCTGTGGATACTGAAAAAGGTGTCAAAGGTTTGCATTAACTGTGCTCATTCATTGAAGTAGATTAAGATTTGCAAATTACATCCTTCAAGGGAGTCAGCACCTCTTACCCACTGTTCCTGCAATTCCAGAGGCTACCAGCAGGGGTCAGTGGCAAAATGTTAGGTCATCTGTAGGTGTGGATCCAGTGAGAAGTAAGATTAAAATTATGCTCTGTCCAGACTAATTTTCAATTTCTTCTTCAATTTCCTCAGTGAAAATATAGTGATTTACAAAACTACTGTAGAACTGTTAACCAAATATGAATTAACTTAGTTTACATATTACCTGTAGTTTAAAGCACCTTACCAGAGTAATATAAAGAAAAAAAAACAAGTATGAAAGATTTAAAACCTGTTCTCTGTAATAAATTTTATTAATTGCATTGTGTAAATCAATTTAAGACATGCAATACAATCCTTCAAGCTAATTCAGTGAACACATGCTGAATGCCTCTTGATACCTTGTACCTCCCTAGAAGCTGTAGTGTGAAGAGTGTCCACTCAGAGGTAATAAAGGCTGGGAGGAAATGATTGATATTAATCAACACTTTCTTTATCTCAAAATCGTGTTTTGAGAAACTTCTGCAGCCCATTAGCACTGCAGTGCAACTCCTTTTTTAGTCCCTGCAGTCTGAGGAAGGCATTCACCTGTCAGGTTCTATCATACTTTTATGGCCTCTGATCTTCTTAAGTTGATGATCAATTGGAGTGGAGAACTGGTTGAGGCTGACTCCTGTACCTACCGGAGACAAAGCCTCCCAACTAGCCCTTGCTTTTGAGCGTGTGTGTATGTGTGTGTGTGTGTGTGTGTGTGTGTGTAAAGCAGGGGGAGAATGCAACAGAACTATTTCCTTTAAATTAATAAGATATAAGGGAATTTAAGCTTCCTTTAAAAAGAATGCCTGAATGAAAAACCTCAAAAGTTTCCAGTATGTTTTATGTTTTGGGGGAGGTTTTTGATACTGGGAATTGAACTCAGGAACTGGCGCTTGCCAGACAGGCACTATGCTATATTCTTGGTCCACCAGTGTTTTAAGTGAGTATATTTTTAAAAAGTAATCAGAGAAAAGTTATTTTTTTATTTTAAAAAGCAAAATAGAGAAGAGGATATAAATAATACAGAATTTCAAAAATAGTAGGAAATTAGCACTAGTTAATATATTGCGTATTGTTATCTTAGAAATAGTTCAGGTTACAAGATCTAGGCATCAAAAATGGTCAAACAATCAAACAATGATGGCACAAACTGGTTTTTTTTATGAACTGACAGAAGGAAAAATTATTTTTTATAAGGTAGAAAGAAGAGAAGATTTTCAAAAGCTGTACCTTAGGAACTAGTTTTCTAGTTTTTCCATCAAACTATCTTTGGCATCCAAAAAATTACAAACTATTGAGAGACAATAAAAAAAAAAAAACTTCCATTAGCCTAGCAAAGACTTCCATGCACAGGCAGCCACCACGTGGAAGTGTTTGTAGTTTGCTTTTCCCAGAGATGGAGTTAGTATCTGAAGAGTGCTGGGCATCATTGCTCTACTCAGGCTAGCATTCTACTTAAGGGTGCTTTAAAGAGCTGTTATGGATTAAAAACTGGTGGTCAACTTAACGCCAGTGGAATTAAATCACCATGGTGCTGAATGTAGATGGCCCAACTGAGGAAAGTTGCCAGCATAAATAGAGACGTGGAGAAGGAGAAGCTAGGTGTTGCGATATTCTCTAAGTGTTGCTGTTGGTTCTCCTGGAGAAGCTCGTCATGACTAGCTTCCCCAGTGTGAATTCAACCATTGTTATCAGAGGAGCTCGGGACCCTGTTGGTGAGGGTGGCTGTGGTTCACTTTGGGGGAGCTCTGGTCCTTTCATCAAGCATCAATTCCTGGCTCGGAGGGGAAGATGTGTGCTGTTTAATCTCCAAGAGAAACTCGCCATGCTGGCTTCCTGGCATGTACTCGACTGTTCTTATCATCAGAGGAGCTCAGGACCTCTGTGTCACTGAGGATGGCTGTGGTACTTTTCAGGACAGCCGTGATTCTTATTTTGAGTGTGACTTCTCAGCTCCAGTGTAGAATCCTCAACCTACCAGCACAGCTCCTTCACCCAGCTGGCATAGACTTTCTAGCTTCCACTGCTGACCTTTGGGCCTTCCCAGCGTGGATCTGTAAAGGAGACTGGTGTGAGTCCTTCTCCTGGGCTCTAGACCTCCAGTTGGACTCATGGGAGGCACTGTCATGGGCTCTATGTTTTTATCTGGACTCATGCAGGACATTGCTGTGGGATCCAGGCCCTTGGCTGACTATTCTGGGTCTTTAGTGTTGTAGACAGATTTCCTGCACTTTCTTGTGTTAAACTCTGGGTGACCATCATAAAATAATATTATAAATTCTGTGTCCTAATTCTAATTGTTCTCTGCACAACCCTGACTACAACAAGAGTCTAATATGTGCATAACAGAAAGACAACACTTTGTGTCAACACATTCAAGTGACAGCTGCCTTTGAAAGAGTCCTGGCCATATATATTTATTTCCCTGTGATCTGACACTAATCAATTGTGGGAGACATCAGCGCACCGAGAGCCTTCATTTAGGTAGGCTGCTGGCCAGACTTCGGGGTGGGGGCTCTGGAAGCCCAGTGCATCGTCCGGGCCCCACTCGGAGACACGCTTTTCTCTGTCCCCAGAACACATGCTCCTCGTTCTTTCAGAAGACTGATTTCTTGCACCAATTTTAGCTTCACTGTACACATGCCAGGGCCAAAGCCTGACGCAGTCCTGATTTGGAGAATCTTTGCTGGGAACCTAAAAGAAAAGTTTTTGGTCTCTCTCTCTCTCTCTCTCTCTCTCTCTCTCTCTCTCTCTCTTTCTCTCTCTCTGTGTGTGTGTGTTTGTCTCCCCACCTCTCTCTCTGTCTCCCAGTTACCTCAGTTCATGAACTTAAATCTGTCCAAGATTCTGGTCAGAAGCTAACATTGATGCTAGCCAAATCAAATTCAATGGTTAAGTTCAGTGTTGACCTTATAGAGAAATTTGATTCGGTTCACAACCAATTCAATTTGTGATCAGAATTGTGGAGAGAATTAAGTAAGTTTGTGAACCAAGGCAGTGCCCATCAGCAGATTCAGTCTATTGATCAGAAGAAATGTTCAAGTTACCAAACAGCACCTGCTGAAGCTGTGGTTCTCATTGTAGTGTTGTACTTATAGATTGATGAAAATGTGAAGATTTTCCAAGCCAAACCTGCAAGTGATTTTATGTGTTTTACTTTCATCTTTCCTTATTGTGTGACCTTTTATTTGGAAACATCAATTGCTTTCTGCCATTTGCTTAATGATTTTGACGTCATCCCTTTGGGCATCAGATTGGAGTAATAAAAGGAACAAAAAGTCACATTGCTCTATTTCTAGTGCTATAAACAAAATTGCATGAAAACTGAAGCCAAAAATAAGTATTAGAAAATGCAAATGCATTTTAGAATGGAAAATAAATTTCAGAGAAGCTGTTTTGTTGTTTCCAATTTGTACCAAAATTAAATTTCTACAGAAAAAAAGTAGGATAGGAACCAAAGTAGGTAACAGCAAACAACTCCTTAGTGCTCCTGTCCTGTGTCCACCTTCTCCTAAATATGGGAATTAATTCTCATGGGCTGGGAAACAAGCAGAAGAGACACTGATAAAGGAATTAAACTCTGGTGTGGAGAAAATAGACAAGACAAATCGCTTACTCTAAGGCGGTCCCTGCAAATATCAGTACTGTTCGTTAGATTCCTCACACATCACTTCCTGCTGTGGTTCTGCCAGTTGTTTGATGAGTAAACATTTCTTGAACTATGACCTGTCTCAGGTGGTGGTGCACATCACCCTCAGATTCACACATCCCTGGCTCTTCTCCACTCTGAACTTCCAGCATTGCTGCTGATGTTCTCTGTCGGTGGTTCCCACGTTTCTCAACTCTGTTTTGGTGGATTCAGTCACCTGTAGACCAAAAATATTTCAAAATAGTGCATCTGTACTGAACACATACAGATTTTATCTTAGTCATCCCGAAGCAATGTGGCACAACTATTTGGAAAGCATTGACAGCGTATTAGGTATGATAAGTGATCGAAAGTGTGCAAAGGGACAATGTCATTTTATACAAAGGACTCAGGCGGCCATGGGTTGGTAGGGAGTCCTAGAATCAGGCCTTGCTGATACAGATGGATGTCTATAATGTTTTTTAAAGATAGAGAAAACTATTGAGTAAAATATGCTCCTTTGCATGTTCCTAATTATTCCCACTCTTGCAACAAAAACCACCTGCTTTAAGTAGCAGAAATGTTTTGTGTCACACACCAAGACCTTTTCCTTCAATGCTTTCAGGACAGTGGGCACCAGGGGAACAAATTCTTTCACCAAATTGCCTATTGGAGACCACGCTTCCACTCTGTTGCCAAAAGGCAAAACCAGTGAAGCTGGGGACCAGGTGGGGACGTTTCCTGTCCCCACAGATCCCCTCCACCCTGCCCTGGGTCCTGGTTTCTGGACTGCTTTGGGGGAAAGCCCTGCCCGTGGACTCCTGGTCAGGCTGGCTGACACTGTGTGTAATGTGCTCCTTGGCTCTTGCCCTGAGGAAGGCGGCTGATTTGCTTGACCAGAGAACTGCTAGCTGATCCTTCCCACACCCTGCCCTCTTTCCCAATTTACGGCATCTCCTCCTTTGCTTCCTCCAGCAAGAGTGGAAATTCAATGGAGTCCTGGGGTGCTGGAGCATCCCTTGCTGTCTTCTTGGGCTCCACCCACACTTTCGCTATTTACCCCTTGGTTAAACTCCCTTCAACTTATCCAGCTGCATGTGTTAGCTTTTTCTTTTTGATACATCTAACATCAAAGGTGACACAGAGATATGCACTAACATACAGAATGTGTGAAGCAGAATGGGTTTGATTAATTAGAAACAAAAAAGCATAATACCAGAAAACGTCTTCATAGTAATGAAACTGACTGCACTTTTGATGTTTGCAAATTATTTTCCAGTCCTGATCCCCCTTCTTTCTCTCCTGCACCCTATCTGGACAAGCTGCTGAGAAAGCCTGAGTACTCTCGTTTCAAATCCCCACATCCTCCTCCAACCAATGCCCCCCATGCTGTCTCAAGCCTGGGCTTGGATCTGCTGGGGGGTCTGCCTCCCCCACACTAAGGCCTTGCTCTTTGGGTAATAAACCTTCTGGTGCCTGTGTGGTTTCACCATTCTTGCCACCTGAACCAAATGCTAGAGGGGAAGAGAGGGTGTCCATTCTGTCTCTTTGGGGTGACCACAATTTTCATCTATTAACTCTTGACAAAGTCCCACACAGGTCACACAATTACATACCACATAGTGTGTACCAAAGAAGCACAGGAGAGGCTGCTGGTGCCCTACCAGTCCAGCCACAGGGCAATGCCCTGGGACCGCAGGAGAGGGTGATGTGACCCCTCTGCTGGCCCACCTCCTTCCGGATCCTGTGCACAAGAAATCCTAGTGGATGTTCTAAGAGACTGCTCAAGGGAAACCTGGACAATATGATATTTACTCACTAAATCAACTCCATTATCTACTTAATACTTCTCCAAAAGTTCAGAACTTCCAGTTATATGTTTACTCCTTTAGGATTTACTTTTTACTGTTCTTAGGACTATTTCTCCCGTAAGGAGCTAACATCCGCTCATGCTAGCCTCAACTGACTGGAAGAATAGGCTGGAGACCCTAGGAATTTGGGGCTGGAGATGTAGAGGGGCTACACTGGGAACCCTCTCCCCTCCTCCTGTCTGTGGTTCAATTCTGTAGCAGTCTGACAAAGTCACCAAGCTGCTGTCTTTCTCAGCACCTCCACAAAGCCGATCTCTTCACCCGAATCACCTGAATGGAGAAATTCCAGAGCTAACTCCCACTCACATCTCATTTAGATCCCACGTCTATGTGTACCTTGCTGGTAGCTCTCACAGTACTGTGCTGACCCAACAATTTTAACTGTGTCTTTAGCTTAGTACAAAACCATATGAAGGTAAAGATCATGAGGTGGGTTATCAGATGCAAAGCAGATGCCCCAGTGAATAGGAATTTCAAATGTACAATGCATACTTTTTATAGTCAGTGATAGCCTGTATGGTACTTTTTTTAAAATTAGATTTTATTGGCACATATTAGATATACATAATGATCACATTCATCATAAAGAATTTGTACCTGCTATTCAGTATTTTTATTTGCTAAGTCTGGCAACCTTTGTATGGCTTTCTTCAGCATCTCGCATGGATCCAGCACACAATAAGCACTCACTACATGTTTACTAAGTAAATGTAGATTGGAAAGCCAGGAGCTCACACAAAGGTGATTAAATATAATATGTGGTTGGGGCTGGGGCCTGGAAAGAGAACAAACAGCATCTCTCACACAGCTGCCCACTCATAGCACAACCATGGGTTTCTAATGGAGTGGCGATTAACAGAGGTAAATTTCACCAACTCAATTAAATAGGGAATCAGATAGATTTCAAAATTTAAACATCAATGATCTAATGTAATGAAGAAAGCAGCTGAGCATGCTTTAAGATGCATGCCTGTAATCCCAGCACTAGGGTGGCTGACATAGGATCTCAGCAGGTTCAAGGACAATCTGGGCTATGTAGTGAACTCAAGTCCAGCCTGAACTACACAGCAAGGCCCTGTGTCAAAAATAACAAAAGGCATATTGCAGATAGGCCATGTGATGATGTCTCTGATGATCTTGTATTTTCTCTACCAAATGAGACTTGGACAAGTGCACTCTTAACAGAAATCTTAAACAAGAGTGGTGAAAGTCTCAATTCTGTGCTTTCTGACTACATTTGAAACAGTAAGTTTCATTTGGGCGATAAGTATGTGTGTGGACCTGTGTCCAAGATGAATGCAGGCTGTTCCGTTTCCTCTTCCAGCAGCCAGCACAAGAGAAGCCAACACTGAAGCCTCGAGACTTATCTTCCTTGAATACGGAGACTCCAGACAACAGTGCCAGTTACAATGCTCACAAGGTGTACAGATCACACATTCTGCATCCTTAAATTCTGAAGGCATAATAATATGAAACATCTATACGATCTGTTGACAATTCCACCTGCAGTGAGAAAGCACTTGCTAGAGCTATAGGTAAAAGTTTATTAAATAGTCTATAGAGTCAAATACAACTTCACAATTATTATGTAAAGAGCTTCTGTGGGTAAACTGGACACAGTCAAGATTAAAGGGTCCATTTCTCCACTAGAACTATTAGGTAGGATAATTCTAACAAAACATCGTCAAGGTAGATTGTACAGGTTTAGGTTTTGATCTGCTCCCCGGTTCCTGAGATCCCGGCTGCCAGTGTGCTTCTTCTGAGAGCACTGATTTCTTGCTAACTCGGCATCATCCTGGCCACTGACCCACTGCAGCGCTCAGCTCATGGACACCTTCCCGGGAGGGACCGACCAAAGGGTGGGATGTGCACACTTAGCTTTGTTCTGGGTAACTTGGCAGCTGTGCGGCTAAGGAAGCCATCAACAAGAGGCTGCACTTTTCTCACATTGTTCAGTTGGTGGCTGTGGAAATTGAGGGAGGGGCAGCTTGGAGCAGTGAGACTCTTTAGGCTTTGACATCAGAGGTGTCGTGACTGGGACATGGCTGGGCAGTGTGAATATTTGTGCATATGACAATGTGAGAAAATGACCAAAATCTCAGACCATGAATTCAGAAAAAGCTGGGACCAGCACTGACTCCACCCAGTGGATCTGGTTTGTATAGTCAGAGCTAATTGTTAAAGTCTCAAAGGCTTTGCAAGCTTATCATTAAATGTAGACTTTGTTTAAGTGAACTTCTATAAACTTACAAGTACAACATTTTATTAAGATAAAGTCAATACACATTGAAAAGGCATCATTTCCCGACCCTATTACTGTTACCTGTGCTCTTGGAGTAATTTACATGTTATGAGACCAAGATCCTAGATCATATGGGTTATTAAGGTTATTACCCATCTTCTCCCCAGTGCATGTTCTCTGAAATTGGCCATGATAAGAGTATTTAAAATACAGACATAAACAAAGTCTACAAATCAAGGTTTATTGTACTGTTTTGTTGATTACCTGAACTTTAAAAAGTTTGGGGGTGAATGCTAGTATAGCAGATTAAATACAAAATTGTGATATTTATAACTGACACATTGTCAACAGCAGAAAAAAGCTGAGAAAACATTCACTCAGTATTCAAACACTATCAACCAGTCTATGAGATTGCTCATGGCACTGACAGAGGAAATGAGATTCCCAAACGTACCTGTGGTATTTCATTTCTGCCCAATTCATCATCACAAACAAAGGTGTCAACCGACATTCTTGCTGGATATATACACCTGGTTTGGGTTGTTGGAATTTTACCAGCATGACATTGTCTCCACTTCATATTAGCTGCGGGTCACTGGGAAAGGTACTTATCCTCCTCATGTTCGTGTCACGAGAAATAACTCAGTACTAACACATGTGGAGCTATTGGCCTCAGGATCTCCCACGCAATGCATGATCCATATGCAAACCTCCATCTCCTCCTTCCCCTGCAGGAGTACTATAATTCCTTTCTCTCATATTCATACTAATTTCTGAAAGAGGTTATACACACATAGTAAAAATTCAAAAGATAAAAAATTGTATAGAGTATGAAATAAATCATCCCATTGAATTGTTCCCAGACATCAGTTCCAATTCCCAGAGAGGCAGCATTGCTACATTTTCCTCTTTATAGTTTATGAATTTACAAAACACATATTTATGTATACACACTTTTTAAAAATAAATGGTAGCATACTATTTATACACTGTTCCCTATCTTGCTTTATTCACTTAAAAAATATCGTGACAGCTCTCCACAATGATGTGGGTAGTCCAATGCAAACTGCATAATATTCTATTTTAGTTTTAATTTTTATTTGGAGGGCTGAAATAGGGTCTTCTTGTGTAGCCCAGGCTGGCTTTGAACTCATGGCTATTCACCTGCATGGGCCACCATGTCCAGCTGTGCACAGTACCCTAACTATAGGTATACTTACATAACCAGTTCCTATTGATGGGCTTTTAAATTATGTCTAATCTTTTTCTATACCAGTACTGCAATGAGTACCGATATGCGTCACTCTGCACATACTTCTATAGCTTTCCTAGTATTTTTGTTTTTAAAAATATTTGCTAAGGGAGATGAACTCAGTGTGCTATTTGCCCCTGGTCAGAGCTCGCTCAGTCAACTCATTGATCTATTTGCCGAGTGTTGGGTATGTGATGGGCAACGTCATTGTATTGAAAATTGTTAAATATTAATGAAATACATATATGTAGGAAGGGAGAAGGGTGTTGATTTTACTTTAAAAATATGTTAATAATCTGGAGGAAGTGATTTTTTACCTTTATGACACAAGAAAAAATATGCTAACTATGTGAAATTACAAAGCAAAAATGCAGTAATTAAAATAAAGCAGGGTGTATTTGACTGTTCATGGGATTGACCTCATGGTCACTTTGGATAAACCTTGTCTAAAGCACTATATCATCTTTACCTCAGCACTGACTCACTATTTACTGAATATGCCTTTTTTCATCTTATTCTCCCGCTGCTGACTGATCCTTTCTTTCTCAGTCTCTTCCCAAATGGAAGGATGCTGTGACATTTATGCAAAAATTCTCACCCACTACAATCCACACAGAGGTTGTTGTCATCGCCTGGGACAACCTTCTAGGAGCTTCCTTTTGGAAACTGTGGAAGAGAAGAACCCGCTCTTGACCTCTGAGGGCAGTAACCTCCGCAGTGTCAAGGAGGCCCTTCTGCAGTCAGTCATCTTTAGAACCCAGGTTGCCCATTTTTTCTTAGTTTTCCTCAAAGGCATTATAATGCCTTCTTTGTAAAGCAGCCACACATGACCATGAAGGGAAATGCTTTCTTGACCAACACATGCATTCCGCGCTTTTTTTCTTTTTCTTTTTTTTTTTTTTTGGTACCAGGGATCATTGAACTCTTGACTTTGTGCTTGCCAAGCAGGTGCTTGTGCTACTGAACTAAACCCCCGGCCCCCAACCCATAAATCCAAATGCACAGCTTCCTCCAGCTGACAAGACTTCTGCAGACAGAGGTGCCCAGTGCAATTCTCATCAATCCACAAGGTAAGCAGTGTGGCACTTACCTCACCTGACTGCTGAGGGTCACAGCCCTCAGAGAGTGTGGATAACTGGCCCAGTGCTATGTAGTAAGTGGCAAAACACTAGCTTTTATTTGAAGAAGAGCAAGTTGGACCTTAAGTCTACCCAACAAAGGAGGTGTCATTTTCTACCTTTACTCTTTTTATTGGTGTTGAAAACTACTCAATAAAATTGCTTCTTTATCTGTAAGAAGCTTATATTCTAAAAAAAGAAAACAAAAGAAGTACTTGTAAAACCACTCCAAATTCAGTGCAAAACTAGATGGACAGCAAAGGAATGGCAAATAGAATGTCTGTAAGTTCAAAAGAATGAAGGAAAATACATTTGAGCCATGCTTTTGAGATGAATTAGAAAGATATCTAAGCAGTCTGAGTCAGTCTCAGCAAACTGCTTATCAATCATTGGCAGTACTCAGAATGGCCTAAGTTGATAGCAGCATTGCTTTAAGATTATAAAAAAAATAAAAATTATTTTTGCATAGGTTGGGCTAGGAATTTTTAAAATTAAATTTATTGGTACATTTTAGATATACATAATAATCACAGGCATCATAGGGAATTTGTACCTGCACATGATATATCTGGATTCCTCTTTTTTCCCAGTTCTCTCCTTTAACTTTCCTTCTCCTCCTTATTTACAAAGCTTTATTACTATTTTTTGCTTCCTTCTCATTTTTTTCTCTTCTTTCTTTTTCCCTTCCCCTTTCCCTGGTTCTTCTTTCTTTTTGAACAATTTCTTTCTATTTTACATGTCTATTACATATTTTAGTTCTTATTTACACTTTCAGATTCTCAAACCAGAGAGCCCATGCAGTATTTACACCAATTTATGTCTGATTTATTTCACTTAAGAGTATGGCCTCAGAGTTCACCCATTTAGCTATAAATGTGTCAAATAATTATCCTTCTTTATGACTGAGTGGTACTCTATTGTATTTAAAAAAAAACATCTTTTTTTATCCATTCATCAGTTGATGGGCATTTGGGTCACTTTCCAGATTTAACCATCAGAAACTGTGCTGCCATAAACGTGGGTGCCCATATAACCCTATTGTGTGCTGCTTTTAATTCTCCAGGGAAGATACCAAGAAGGGGCATAGTTGGCTCAAATAGAACCTCTATTCCTAGATTTTTGAGGAATCTCGACCCTGATTTCTACAGTAGTTGCATCAGTCTACACTCCCACCAACAGTGCAGAAAGGTTCCTTTTTCCCCACAGCATTTTCAGCATTTGTTACTGGTTGATTTGTTGATAACAGTCATTCTTTTTGGAGATAGAATGTTATTTTTAAGACAGAGTTTTGCTAAGTTGTTCAAGGCCTCAAACTTACAATCTTTCTGCCTCTGCCTCTCAAACAGGTAGAAATATAGGCACACAGCATTCTCAAATCTCATTAAAAGGAAAATGCAAGAACTTCTTACTTTGCAGAGAGGCCTGCAAAGATTGGGTCAAAAAAGAAATTTTTGTTCTAAGGATTTTTATAATCTTCAAGACAATTCACAAATTTTTTAGTTTATTAACTCAGAAAATATCCTAGGATTTATCTTTTCTTGCATCTTTTGTTAGACACTGGAGAAAAGATAAATAAGCACTGCATATCCATGTATATCCATGTATACATCTATATTAGTGCAGTTGTTTCTCTTATCTGTGGATTCACTTCCTGCTGTTTCAGTTACTTATAGTCAACTGTAGTCTGAAAAATATTACATGGAAAATTCCAGAAATAAACAATTTGCATTTTAAGTTAGGCACCATTCTGGTAGCACGATGGAATCTTAGGCCATTTCCCATCATCTCATCCCCTACCGCCCACCCCTGACTTGAATCAACGTTTTGTCTAGTATTTCCACCCTGTATATGCTACCTCCCTGCTAATCATGTTGCCTTCCAGGTTGTTAGCTTGAATGTCATGAAATCACACAGACTGCATGAGATTAACTCTAACAATGGTTCCACAGTACAAGACCAAAGCAGTGACAAGGCAGAAAATGAGAAAGGACAGATCAACATTGGTACTGTGTGGCTACAAACATGCTCAGCCACTAAATTTATTGTTGGCAAAGGGGCCAAACATGTTTACTGGAAGAAAGACAGCCTCTTTAATAAGTGGTTCTGGAAAAGCTGGCTTTCCACATGCTTAACCCTAAAACTAGACCCATGTCTATAATTGCACCAAACTAAAATCAAAATGAATCAAAGCTCTAAATATTTAACAGAAACAGTAAATCTTCTGGAAGAAGGAATAGGTAAAAATCTTGATGACCTAGGTGTAGACAAAGACTTCATCAACAAAGACCTCAATTGCACATGAAATATTACAATGAATCAAAAACTGGGGTCTCACCTTATTAAAAAGCTTTTACACAGCAAAAGAAATCACCAACAGAGTGAAAAGACAACCCAAGTGTGGAAAAATTTTTACCCAACTGTTCCTCAGACATAGGCTAAGTTTTTGAAAGTCCTCAATGTCAAACTCAAACAGATCAAGAGTCAGTGTCCTGGCCAGCAGGTGGCCTGGTACGTCTTCCCCATTCCCAGCCTGTCCTCCTCAGCACTAGCAGTCAGTGAATTCCTGAACCACCCATTGCCCCGTGAACATTCTTTTATTACAGCCACAGATTTGTATCTTCTGACCTAAACACCAAGCTAGCAGTTTTAATGCAGACTCCTCTCTTTTTTCTGATTATTATTCTTTCCTTGAGACAGTAAAGGAGGGCATGACACTCCCTAGAATTAATTTTTCTTTTTCTATCTTTGACAACTATGGCTATTCCAAATTCCTCTTCATTGCTCCAGGAGATTTGCTTTGGCTGTGATGGTTTTGGGTGTCTCACAAGGGGACCAGATGACACTACCCTGAAAACTCTCTGGATGACTCTAGAGCTGCATCAGATGTTTCCACTCTGGCTCTCACCTACCCATGACGGCCAGGTCAGGAGGGTCCAGTATGCCCGTGCAGCCTGGCATGACTAAGCAGAATGACTGGTTAGCTGGCAGGACACTGCACATGTACAGCCTGCCATCTGCCTATCTAAGCAGCCTTTCTTTCACCCACACTGACTCAGCCTATGTACTGCTCCTCCTTATGGTGTAGCGTAAGACTTAATAAAGCCTCTTTCGAGTCATTTTATTTTGCCTATTCATGATTTCTATCTTAAGTAAAGCAGGCTGAGCTAGTTGTTCAAATAACTGGTGATACTAATGTCTGCAGCTACTGAAAGTGGACAGAAGCCAGGACTGGTAACACTGAGAATGACTGAAACCAAAAGCTGCTTGCAGCCAGAGATGATTAAAAACAAGGACTGCTAAGCCCCAAGAATGACTGAGACCAGAGAACAGTGGAGAGTGATGACAGCTGCCGGGAACCGCTATCTCTGTCTGCCACTGAGTTCCTAGTAGCTGCTGGCTCCAGCTGCTAGGGCAGCAGTAAGCAAAACTGGAAATTTGGAGAGCTGAGAGCTCCTCGCACTCAAGACTCAGGATTGCAAACACTCAGTGCAAACACTGAGAGCTTCTGGCATTTAAAGCTCAGAACTGCTAAGACTAAAGCAAGTACACTTCGCCTCTTCATCATTTCTATCCAAATTGAACAAAATAACCCTCAGTGGTTACACTCCAGCATCATCTTGTCAAAAAAAAAAAAATCCAACAGTGGAAGGATGTTTTAATTAACAAAAATTTGGGGCTTGGAGTGTGACTTAGTGGAAGACCTGTTGCCTAGCATGCATGGGGCCCTGGGTTCATACTACATATATATACATGTATGCATACATACAAACATTTGACACAATGAATGATTTGAGCAGAAGAATGGTGGTAATTAATTTGGTAATTAATGTTGAGCATAGAAAAGGAAGAAATGAAGGTAAGGAATATTTTAATGGCTTATAGGAATGAATTAAGCAAAAGAAAATAAAACTCAGAGAAGTCACAGTAGAGCTAGAGAAGAGAGGGTATGTAGTAGTGGTACCACCAAGGAGAGCTAGTAAAATCTGGGGATGTTAAGTGATGGAGAAGCTAGTGGTTCCAGAAGAAATTCATTCAGTCACTTACATAGCAATCTTACTGAGCAGTCACTGGGTGCCAGACCAGAATAGACATTACAGAGTCAGGCTGGTGCTTCCAGTCCTCGTCTCCCAATCTTCACCATGTGTCTTCTATGAACCACCCCTGCCCACTAGCTTAAATGCTCAGAAATGCAGGGGTCACTTTCCTCACCGCTGGGATAAAATACCTGCCTCCACAACTTAGGTGGGGGAGGGATATTTTGGCTCACACTGTAGAAGTTTCAATTCACGTTTTTCAGGCTCAAACATCGAAACTGCAATGGTGAAAGAGGCCGAGCTGAGGGAAGCTGCTGTCTTCATGGTAGCCAGGAGAGCAGAGAGAGAAAAGAGGAGAGGGAGAGGGAGAGACGCCTTGCCAGGTCACGCCCCAGTCATCTGCCTCTTCTGACCAGACCCTAAGTCCGGACAAGACAGCGACAGCACCGCCATGGTCCAAGCACCTTCCAAAAGCTCCACCTATGAGCCTGTGAGGTTCCTGGGGCTCTAGATAGAAACCATGATGGTCACACTTAGAGCTCTCAGTACCCTCCGTGCCTGGCCTCCTGAGCTGCCTCGTAGCTCTGCCACACCTTTATCTGAATGACAAGCAGGGACTTCTCTTAGCCCAGAGAGAATGTCATAGCTCAGGACATTTTTATGTGACCAGAACTACTTCCTGTCTGACTTTGAACTATCACATCCACTCAAAATTTATGTTGCTACAAGAATAGAGAGATTCTAGCCTAAAATAATCATCAATGCCATCAAAACTGGCTATTTAAAAACGTTAGCAGCCTGACCCACGTGTTCCCCATCTCTCCAAGAGTGGTCAGCACTGCAGCATTTGTCCCTGGGCCCCAAATTCTTTACAATGGCTGTGTTGGGTCATGAAGAGCCTTATGCAAAAGGATCTCAAAGAAACTAAATCTGGAATTTTCCTATATCCTTAGGGTTAGAAGCCAGGAAGAAATAACTTCAGTTTTACTGGCTGGCTTCATGGAGGAGACAGTCACTTCTCTAATAGTTTCCCACTAAAATATTCATCAGCCTCTTCTCGGGATATTGATTCCTCAGCTCTGCCTGACAGTCAAGTGATCAGTGAAAAGTACAGCTAGGTGAAGCAGTGCTGTTGACAGTGTGATCCTCACTGGCGGGTCTCAGGGCTGCTTCTCTCCATGTCAGGGACAACTGGAATTCTTACGACCCAGAGCTCTCAGGCCAACTCCTGCCTTGTGCTTGAGGACAGTACCTGCAGATTTTCCTAGGTGTGTGTATTGATTCAAAAAGAAAGGAAGATGATGGTGAAAATGATCATGGAAAAAAAGACTCAGCACTCCAGTGAAATAGTATCCAGAGAGTGTTCTTAAAGGAGAAGTTGAATTTGAAGGATTCCCCTCCATGCTGGTCCCCATATGGGCTATGGTGGCCGTACAGAGAACAGTTTTCTGGGTCTCTACAGTCCCAGAGTTGTCTCTTCCAGTGGGTTCACAGGGACTCAGTCCTGGCCCCCAGCAGCATTTACAACAGCCTTACTTGACTGCACACCCAGTATGAGCCGCCAGTAGGGGGTTAATCTGAGCCCTGCGCCACACAATACTAGAGGCATCCGCTGCCTCTACAGTTGCTGCATAGGCACATTTGGCCCACGTTTCCAAAGAAGCAGTGGCTGTTACTGCAGACAGCACACTGCCTGCCACTGCTGGACCATTAGTATGGAAATGAGGCATGTGTGTGACAGGTGGCCTTACAACCAACACAATTAACTTTCTCCATTAGCTGATGCTCTGACAAAACAGATGCAGCATCAATAAGCAGCCCCCTCCCCGGAAGGAAAGGAACGACACATTGCAAACCCCTTATTTATAAGGAGGAGCAGCCTAATTTCTTCTGTACACACTAAGTAGAAGGCGTTGGAGTTTGCTTTTTCTTACTGCCCTGGTTGTTTACTATTTTATATTTGTCTCACATTAATATTGCAACACCCCTGTGGGTTAATTAGGGCTCCCGAAGTTTTTGAAAAGCAAGTCATCCCAGAAGAAGGGAGAGTGAGGTTGGAAAATGGAAACAAGGAATTCTTTGCTTTAGAAAGGAAAGGCACAGATGATCCTGTGACCTGACGGCATGTGTCAGAGTTTTGCTGCAAGGTCTCCCGGCAGCATCACTGATAATTAGCAGAATCTTAGAAACTCGAGTCCTGAAGGACTTTGTGGCTCCACAAGAAACGTTGAAAGCGAAATGGAATATTATAATCTGGGAACACAAAGTGCCTTGCAAGTGTCTCTATTTTACTAAAGACAACAAAGAGGCATCTAAGACTTGGGACCTTCTAAATTATGGAATCATGACAATGATGTAGATGTGACCTATATTTTAAAAATTATGCTTGTATATTTTATCTTAGCTAACTTTATGCTTTCTTGAGATACACAACTTTGTCTCACCAGAAGCAGAATGAAACTCTAATCGCATTGCTATTATTTCAAAAAAAATACAAATGTGAATATTTTATATTTGTGGACCATTGTATATTATAAGGGAGAAATTTGTTCTCCCAAATCACCCTACTAAGACATAAAACTTCCATTATAAATTTCTTTTAGAATCTATAACATTTATTTTTTTTCTAGCATTACTCATCTCGTGTGTACTAGACTGATCCTTTAGAAAAAAATAATTTTTAAACATTTCAGTGAAAGTGCATTAATTTTTGTGCTGTATGGTCTGAGAATTCTTTGCAGAAGCTTGAATATGAGAAATACATTGAATGTCTCCTGGTGGAAAAGGTGAACTGTCCTGGATCAGATGATGAAAGTCGAGAGAGGACCTTACTTTCCACAATGAACCATCTCTGGCTATGGAAGCAAACAGAGCCTAATGGTCAAAGACAAAGGAATGAGGGTGACCCAAGCTTTTATCAGGACTCTTGAAATCTCAGTTTCATTGTTTGTAAGATGGGAATAAAAGGATAATAAAGAGGATAAATCCTATGGCACAATGTAGTGTACTAGTCAACTTTTTTTTTTTTTTTTGCTATAACAAAATTTCTAAGCATAACAGTTTAAGGGGGGAAGATTTATTTGGCTCATGTCTTAGTCACTTTTCTCATTGCTGGCACACCATGCCTGATGCTGAAGATGAAGAAGGGAGGTTTATCTGGGCTCACAGTTTGTAGAGGTTTCAGTCCATTATCATTTGGCTGCAAGGCAGGGCAGCATGACAGAGGCTCTCAGTGGAGGGACGCTGACTAGAGCAGCTTACAGCATAATGGCAGGGAAAACCCGAGAACAGACAATGGAGGAGTTGGAAAGGAAACTTTAACTTTCAGGGCAGGACCCCAGTGATCCACCTCCTCCAACCAGGGTCTACCTGCCAGCATCACATTTAGCTATAAATTCATCAATGAATGGACCCACTGATGAGAATCACACCTCTGTGATCCAATTACCTCCTAGAGGCCCTATCTATGATCACAGGAGGCTTTGGGGGATATCTAGATATGACCTTAACAGCTTATGATTTCAGGGTGTTAGTCCATGGTCATCTGGTTCCATTGTTTCTGGCCTGTTTGAGGCAGAACATAGTAGAAGGGCATGAGGAAAGAAAACGACTCATCTTATGGTAGATATGAGTGGGGGCCAGGTAGATGGACTGGGGACAAAATACACCCTCAGAGGCACCCCTACTTACTCTGTGACATACTTCCTACACCTAGATCCAACATCTTAACAGCCCCTTCATCTATGGATCCTTTATGACCCAGTTACCCCTCTGAGGCCCCCTCTGAACATTACTGTACTGGAGATCAAGGGCTCAGATGAGTCTCCGGACATTTCAGATCCAAACCAGAAATGCCTGTGAGGTGATTGGTTGACCTCTTCAAAGAGTAGAGGATTTTGGAGGAGGGGTACAGAGTCTCGAATACTAGACATCACAAAGGACCTGTGCTCTCAATTACCAGTTTTGCAGGACCAGATGCAGTCCTTGGGCGTTGGTTCAGATTGAAGTGTCCATCACTAAGATGACTGCCCTTTCTAAGGGAAGGTATCTCCTAAAATCACCACAAACAGGGCTTGGTGGCACACCACTGTAATCCCAGCACTCTTGGAGGTTGAGACAGGAAAATCACAAGTTTGAGTCCAGCCTGGGCAATTTAATGATGAAAAAAAAAAAAAAAACCTGGGGAACGTAGTTCAGGTTAAAGGCCCTGGATTTAGTCCTTAATGCCACACACACACACACACACACACACACACACACAAAAAAAAAAGCCCAATAAACCACCTAAAAAATTCCTGAAGTTGATGATTTCCTACCCTTACTGCACTGGGAGCTTTTCAAAGTTACTCATGTTTAGCTGATTAAATCATATCCTGGAGGAAATGGTCCAAGCATCAGGATTTGTCAACACTCCTCCTCAGGTGATTCTGATCTGCATCCCAGCCAGAGAAGCAGTGCTGCAGGTGACTCTTCTGCTTCTCAGCCATTCACTGATCATTTCCTACCCGGCTTTCTCCCTGCATCTCAGGTCTTCCTGTCGTCGCCAGCATCACCCAACTTCCGTTTTCTCGATTCCAGATGTTTTCATCATGATCACACACATTGCTCCCGGATAAATTTTCCCAGAGGACTCCTTCAAGCTTGTTATAACCCTCTTAACAAATGGCAGTGACTATTTGTTATGGGACAACTATGGCCCCAAACTAAGGATCCAAAATACATGGCAGAAATACAGAGAAGCACATTAGAAAAGACACACCGATCAGAGCCCAAGCAGCATGTGCCGCAGCGAAGAAGAGCTTCACACTCTTTCCCGGTCTCTCCTTGGCTTTGGAAATGTGGCCCATCTTCCACCACCTCGTTCCTCCAGGGCGCCTCCGCTGGCTACCATGGCCCTGGGCCAGATCAACTCTGCATTTGCTTTACAGGGAGCAGCTTCCATAGAAGCTCTGTTACCTAAACCAGGAAGTTCCAGGCAGCATAGCAGGAGCGGGGGATTTCAGGCTGGGATGGCTTCAGCTGAGCACAGTGATCTTTGTGTATGATCCCCCACCAAGACAAGCATTTAAGCATTTGCTCAGTAATCAACTGTCCCTCAGAGAGATTAGACATCAGCCTGGTTGACTTCAAGCATTTTCCCCACTAGCATGCTCTGAGTATCAAAAGGGACCATGAATGAAATCGAGGGATTGTTCTAGAATCTCCATCTAGGGGTGACGACAGGGCTTGGGGGTGAAAGTTGTTCATTACAACCTTCTCAGGATTGGTCACCTGGATGTCCACCTTCACTGTGATGGACATCCCCTTCTCAGGGTCCCCCATGGCTTGCCAGGTGGGGTCTCTGTAACAGTGATGTTTTCCTGATCAGCTATGTTAAATACAAGGTGTTAGAACTGAGAAACACATTAGCATCAAGGAAAATAAAAACCCTTCCTTGGCTTAGGGAGCCAAATTTCACAGGGTGCGAAGGTTTTGCAGTGAAGAAACAGGAATGCACTGTGCAGTACCTGTACAGAATCACTCAAGGCAAAACTGATTTCTCTGAACACCTCCCCACCCCATCTAGTGTGTGTGGTTATGATGAAAGGAAGAGTGCAGACTGAGGAAGGATTATTAGATGTTGTACAGGAAAAGGTATTTTTCTTTTTCTTGTAAGTGCCGCTCAGAATGTTTCTTTACTACATATTCAGGTTGGCCTTGAACTCACTATGTAGTCCAGGCTGGCCTTAAACTTGTGGCAATCCTCCTGCCTCAACCTAAGCTAAAGTTTTTAGTGTTTGAATATGTAACACTTTAACATAATTTAAAGTACAAATAAATTGACTCCCAGCACAACAGTAAATAAATAAATGACCTTGGAAACATGCTAAGTGATAGATACCAGACAGTAAAAATCACATATTATATTATTTATTTATGTGAAATGTCCAGAATGAATAATTCCATGGAGGAAAATCAAAGATTGATGGTTTGGAAGAGGGGTAATGGGGAAAAACTGCTTAATGAGCAAGGAGTTTCATTGTGCAGTTGTGGAAATATTGTGGAACTATACAGAAGTAGTTGTACCCACATTGGGAACATACTAAATGCCACTGAACTGCTCGCTTTATAGTGGTTAGTTCTATGTTAATGAATTTCATCTCAATAAAGTTTTTAAAGTTAATTGAGAGCCAGGCATGGTGGCACAGGCCTACAATCCCAGCACTTGGGAGGCTGAGATAAGTTCAAGGCCAGTCTGGGTTACTGGGTGAGTTCAAGACCAGCCTGAATTGCATAGCTAATGCCTGTCTCAAAAAACCAAATAAGTAAAGAAAGAAAGAAATAAACAAATAAAGTTAAATGAATAAGTGTTTCTCTCCTTCCCTGCTCACCAATCTTTTCTCTAGAGGTAACCAATGCACTTAATTTCTTGCATTTTTCTTTAGAAATAGTTGTGCATATTCTACAAAACACTATGTATCTTCTTTCTATTTTTACACAACTGGTATCCTTAATGCACACTCTAAAGTATTCTATACTTGGTGATTTTGCTCCTTAATAACAAATCTTGTAGATCATCTGTGTCTATATTAAACAATACCCTCACTTTTTAACAGCTGCATGTTATTCCAATATACATATGCAACATACTTCATTTATCTAGTTCCTACTGATACACTTTTAGATTTTTTTCAGCTTTGTTATTAGAAATAACAAAGTAACAAGGAGCTTCAACTGTATGCCAGGAGCTGTATGCCACAGCTATAGAACGCATTCTTAGAAACAAATGCACTGGGTGAAAGGGTATGTGTTTTTATAATTTTGATGCATACAATCAATTGCCTGGCTTAAATTACTACTTACTTAATAGTCAGTGTTGTATAAAAACATCTGTTTTCCCTTAGTCACTGGCAAAACAGTAATTCTTCTTTATACCAGGTATTTGCTGTTGCAATACAGAAGGTATCACTTTTTTTTTTTTCACAGACCAAAACTTGATTTTCTTGCTTTGCTTCACTTTTCTGTGCTAGCAGAGAACCATAGGCTGGATCTTTACTCTCTCTCATCAAATCCACTTACTAAACTATTCATTACTATCCAATCAAATTCAGCCAAGCTTGCTGAATATTCAATTTATGATCAAATTATGCATGGCCTCTATTTCCTGGAAACAAAATATTTAAATAGTTGTCAGTACAAACCATTGCAGATGTGTTAGTTTCTTAGTCTAGCAATGTTTAAATAGCCTTGCTGATGAATAGTATAAAAAACGCTGTATGAGAAATTCAGATCTACACACAAACATAATCCAGTAGATACATATTAAGGATCTCCTATTTGCAAAATATTATGTCAGCTCCTGTGGGGGGTACAATGAAGAACCAAGCAGTACAGAGCAGGAATATGCAGGAATATAAAAACTAGCACAGCAAATGATGGAGGAGGAAGAAGTGCTCTGGGAGGAAGAGTGTTCCACGTACCCATGACAGAAAAGTACACGTGTGGGGCATGAAAAGTCACGGCGCAGGATCCAGGGGGTGAAGATGGTGAGCAACAGAATTAACAAATGAATCGCTCATCTTTAGGAAGCATTTTGCTGTATTTTTGTTGATTTTCTTTGTGGTGATATACTTTATAAATTTTGGTGCCTGCTTTTGTTAATCCAGACTTAATGCATCTTTCCTAGCCATCAGGTACACATATTCACTTCCTTCTCCTACCCGAGGGGCTCCCAAAGGGCAGGTGTTAATGAGCAACTAACTGTGAGTTTAGAAAAACTGATCTATCCCTGAAGGACTAACCTTGGAGCATCAGCTCATGACTAATTGAAACCAAATGGTCAACCATAGATTTGGGACATTTCTACCAAGCACAATATGAAGGGCTATATTTTAAAGTAGTCTATGCAATTATGATATATTCTCTCTCTCTCTCTCTCTCTCTCTCTCTCTTTCTCTCTCTTTTCTCTCTCTCCCTCCCTCCCTCTCCCTCTCTCCCAGGGATTGAACCCAGGACTTCACATGCACCAAGCACATGATCTACCACTCAGTTACTTTTTACAAAATGAAGTATTTGTTATAGAAATGTATGGAGTATTTATGTTTGTTTTTCCCATCATCACACACTCTTAGAAAATATGCTAGTAATTATTGGTTCAAAATTTTGAGTGGGCTAGAAATGGCTATGAAAGTGAAATGGCAAAGTTAATGGTGTTCTGTAGAAATTTATTTGAAATGTAAACTCATGAAAAGAATTCACTTAAAAAATAAATGTAATTCAGGTTGAATAAAGTAGGATGCACTGCCGGGGTTAATGTGCTAAGCACTTTGCTAATCCCTAGGGCAGAGAAAGTAATTCAAAGTCATTCACGGGAGGAGAACATTCACAGTTCTGAACTTCAAGAAAAATCCACCAAGAGCAGATACTTATCTTTAAACTTACCAGACAGACTTTTATAGACAAAGAAGTTGACATAAATTAGTTTTATATTTAAAATGTACAGACTATTGAAGTTTCTTAACAGAGAATTGACCATCACAAACCTGAGACATATGGCAAAATAGCGCTGGACATTACAGAAAACCACTCTAGTGATAGAACTTTTTGTTCACATTTTAAAAGAAAAGAAAAAGAGGTAAATGTGTTATCAGATCAAGAAGTGTTGGTCTTTTGTGATCGGGTCTTGCTATTCATTTCAGACTGGCTTCTAACTAGAAGTCTCCTGCCTCGGTCTCCTGAACAGCTAGGATTATAGGTGTGCACCATCATGCCTGGCTTTTTAAAAAATGACCATTGACTGGAAGATGAAGCCTCTTGTCCCCAAAACATGTGCAAGATTGCATTTAAAATGTTCATTTCCTCAGATGTGCTGCAGCTGGGCAGTGACAGGAGTGACCCAATGCTGGTGTCTCCACCCACAAGCTGTCCCCCAAACCCATCACAGGAAAGCCAGCACCTTTCTGACCCCACTCGGCTTCCCTTTCCATTAAGCGAAACTGGTCTGTTTCTTTTCAGAGGATACTGATGTGAACACTTGTCTTTTATCCTCCTCAGAAAGGAGCTAGACCCACCTTTCTACAGAATCTAACTTTTTTAAAATTACAGTAAAATACATATACAGTAGCTAGACATGGTGGCTCTCTTCTGTAATCCCAGAAATTTGGGAAGCTGAGGCAGGAGGACTGCAATTTCAAAGGCCAACTGAACAACTTAGCAAGACCCTATCTCAAAATAAGAAGTGATGAAAGTGTAGTTCAGTGATATAACACTTGCCTAGCATGTGAAAGTTCCTGGGTTCCAGCCCCAGCACCATATAACACAGGACAAAAAGACATACAACAAAGGACATATAACACTGAGGTCATCATTTCAGTCATGTTTAGGTACACAGTTCTGTAGTGTTAAGTACATCCACATGGTTATGCAACCAAACTCCAGCACTTTTCATCCTCTAGAATGGAAACTATTCCTCTTGAACAATTTCCCACTCATTTCTCCCTTCAGCCCCTGGCAGCCATCAATCTACTTTCAATTTCTGTGAATCCAGCTTCTCTGTGTAACTCATATAAATGGAGTCATGTGGTATTTGTCTTTTTGAAAGTGGCTTATATACTATTACACAATGTCCTCAAGATTCATCCTGTTGTAGCACGTACTGCCTTTTTTTAGGGTGAAAAATGTTCTATCCTAGGGATGGACCACATTTGCTTAATCAATGCACCCACCTATGCATCCAAAGACACTTGGGTTGTCCTGTCTTTGGACCGCTGTGAGTAACAATGCCATGAATGTGGATGTGTCCAATCTGTCCTTTTAAAAAGAAAAGAGAGCCAGGGATTGGTAAAGACTAAACTCTCGTTGCCTTCCTTTATGTCGCAGATGTGTCTCCCACACGTGCTGGTAGCACAGAATGGCACCTGAAGGGCAGTCAGTTCCCCTTCAGTTCCAAAACAAGTTGCTGGGAGAGTCTCTTCCTGTTTCCCTCCTGTTCGTCTTTTCACCACAGCAGGGCTTCTTCTTTCTGTGATGGGAGGAGTTCAGATTTAAGCTCTAGAAAGCAAACCACTCTTCAGGAAAACCATTCTCCTCTTCTTCCCATTCCACATCACTCAAGTCTGCAAAATATTCTGCGTTTTGATAAAGGTGTCTTCCGTGACCTGGCAGCCCCGTTCATGAGGGGTTCCTCGCAGGGAGTTGGTTGGCATAACTCAGCCCTACCACTTTAACATGCATGACTCAATTACACAAGAGTTAGCTAATGAGCGGTGGGGAAGAAGTTACAGGTTAAAACAAATGGCGCCTAAATGAATCAAGGGCAGCCTTTCAGATGCCCACCGTTCAACAAAGAGCTGGCAAGGCGCTTTCTTCCCTGGGTATGAATCATCCAGATAAAAAAAGGAAACCAGGGCCACCTACGTTCAGAGCTTGTACAGTATGACCTCGAGGCCCAACGTCTACCAGGAGCTTCCTAGCAAAAGGCCAAGCCCAAAGAATGAAAGGGCTTACACACAGGCATTAAATAATTCTCTTAGAGATGCAAATTTCTAATTAGTTACTGTGGCAACTGTAGAGACCTAGAAGTAAGCCCCTTACACAATGAACCTGAGAGTTTACTTTTTTGATTTACTACAGCCCTGCAAGTAGCAAGGAGAAGGAAAATAAATATTGCTTTAACTGTGACAAGAGAATAAAGTACAACATGTGAAGGGATTTCATCCTTTGTACCGATTCCCCCAGGTCTAAGGGGAACGCTATGCTTGATGCAGTCTTGCGGCAGAAAGAAGACAGATTCTCAAAGGCTTGATAAAATCAGGACCTCTATACACATGACCCAAATATAAACAGATTTCTTTAACTTGTATTGATGTTTTTATTTCTTCTAGTGAATCAATCCTAGGATTCCTTTCAAGCCAGCATGATTTGATGGGGCATTTTTGTTTTATTTTGTACAACTGATTTTTTTTAAAAAAAATTATGAATAGTTCTTCAACCTTTTTACTTAATGTGAGGAGAACAAAATGTTTATGTTGCTGGAATATCTACTTATTGGAGAGTAGTCTATTCCTAAGTTTGAATAATACATGAAAAGTATTTTGCAAAAAAACAAAAAGTTTGTAGTATTGAAAGTGTGTATGTAGTGTTAAGGGTAGGATATTCATTTTTAGGACCACATGAACCGAAAAAAAATTTGTCTCAATAGAATTTTTTTAGGACTAAAGTAATGTTCAGGAGAGAAAAGTGAAAATGTTTTTACTCATCTTGCAGTGGCAAAAGAAACCAATTATTGCCAACAAAACTGGACAATATTTTTTGTGTGGAGAGATTACTTCCATCTGTCTCCTTTCCTAAATTTTATAAGATAAATTTAGGGTCAATATTTGCTCAGAAATTCAAGTGAGCCATCTTATGACTGTGCTTTGTTTTGACTGTGAATTTCTGAAATCAGTAAATAAAACATTAACTGAAGCTCCAGACATTTCCAACTCCACTTGTGCTGGGTCTCAGCCTTCTAGCAGCCAGTGCCAGATATGGAAACTTACACTGTCTTCAGGGTAAGGGGGTTAACAGCTCATCTGTCAGCCAGCCGCTTAGTCTTTATCGGACTTTCTAGAGCCAGCCAGCTCAGCCAAAGGAATGACTTCACTGTACACAGAACAAGAATAGTCTCAGTGCTTGGTTTGTGGACATGCACTCAGCACTGTTCCATGCAGGGCTCTCTCTTATTTATATCGGTGTTTACTTGTATTGAATAAAAGAAGAAACTTATTGCTCTATGTGGAAGCTAGAATTTTGTCAAAAACTTCTGTGTACCAGTGTAGCTCTTCTCCATGCGGCCCTCCTGCCTCCTCACCGTGTAACTGCTATCCTGATTCTTCCTGGATGATTTTAGTGCTTTTCCCACATCCTTGTGTGTTTTTAAAAATTATATCATTCACTTTTTAACATTGACCTTACTTCTGAAAACCTACATTTTCATTCAGTATTATGTTACTAATATTTATACATATTGCTGCCACGCTAAAACCTATCAATTTGACTGATTATGTTGTATAAATATACCACATTTAATTCATATGTTCTATTTGGTTTGTTGCTACAAATGGTGAAAGCAACATTTTCTGCAAGATACAAGAGCAAAGTCAAAGAGCTTTACAAAATAATGGCAAAACCTTCCAAGTCATACACTCACCAACAGTGTGCCAGAGTTTTAAATCTCCTATCTGCTGTACCGTTAGATATAGTCAGATTTTATGTGAATGAGAAGTAATTTCAATGTGAAGAGCAGTGGCATGAGCTAACTACTTCCCAAAGGGGATTCCTGCCTCAAAAACTGAAGAAGTACATTAAGCAAGTACAGTTAGTGCTTCATTCTTCATGCTAGGAGACATGAGCTACAATTTAACCTTTATCTCAGAGGTCATCCCAATAATTCCTGGCCTCTGGATCACTAAATATCATCTTGCATGTCAGGCCTGAGTTCTTGCTGGCTGTATCTTCTAAACTGAAACACGACCTTAGGTATTTATGGCATCTGCCACTTTCTTCTTAACAAGACCAATTTGCAATGTGGCATCAAGATACACGATGTGATCAAAAATTATGGTGACTGTGCTGTTGACTGTGCCATTCTTCACGAAGAAAGATTGGAATCTGGGAGAAAAAGTTCATCAAACCTTAGTAATGGGGTGTAACATTTCAACTTGCTCAGAACATTGGCCAGTTGTGAGCTATGCTTGATCTGCCATAAATCATAGCTTATGAACAATGCATTAACATAAAATGTTGGCACTGAAGTCATGCAGTCATGCCTCTGCAGATTCTAGCTTTTAAAGAACTGTCAGAGTAGGAGGTGACACTTGGGTGTATGGTTATGATCCTGAGATTAAGATTCAGAGTTCTCAATGGGGAACACGGTTCTCTTCGTGAGGAAAAACAAACAAGCATGTTAACATCTGTCTTAGTCACTTTCTTCATTGCAACAAAAATCTTACATCCTCCAGGTAAAGTGAATCAGCTAAATCCCGACCCAAGTCAGTTATACTCTGATCAAAACCATTCCCACCATGCAATCACCTTTCAGTCACTTATGAGCATCTGAAGGACCCACAACACTTACCCATAACAAGATCCAGCATCAAGGTAACCTTGGTTGTGTTTTTTAACCTTGATTCAATTTTGTGAGCTGAGTTTGTACCCAGGAAGGCTGCAGTGAACTCTGAATGTTATAAGGGCTAATTAGAGCATTTAGAAAATGATGCATGTAGAAAACAGCCTGAGAGAGGGGCAAACGGTTTCATCCTCCACCGTGATAATGCTCTGGGTCGCACATTACTACTGGCTGCAACCTCTGGGAGTAAAAATGTCACAGAGGATCCTCATTCACCCTATTTGCTGAATCTGGCACTTTTCTGGCTCTTCTTAAAAGTTAAAGCGACTATGAAAGGTAAATGTTTTTGATTTAGGAATTGATTGAGGAATTGATTTAGGACATTGAGGTAGCCAGGACAGCACAACCAGAAACACTCAGGGAAGACGACTTCCGGAACCGCTTCAGAGAGTGGCAAGACACAAACACATCAAAAGTGTGCTTAAGAGAAGGAGTATTGGATTGTGAGTTCGATCTTTGGTACGAGAGAGAGAGAAAGAGAGAGAGACAGAGAGACAGAGACAGAGAGAGAATACACTACAAAGTGTCCTTTATTGCAATCTTTTTTTTTTTGTCATTTAAACACTCACTGTTTTTCTTTCATTGAACAACATCATATTATGCAGACTGGGGTTCATGAAAGCAGGAAACAACATATCGCAGAGGAAAGGGAATATGTACCCCCATCCTTGCCAAGAAATGGTCAACTTTTTCATTGTCCTCCCTATTCATAGAGTGAAAACTGATGCATTTACCAGCTGAATGGGTCGTGTTGATCTGTGGCTATAGACACTGTCTCTGGCAGGGCGTCTGCCAATGGGGGTGCCACTCAGCAACTCACTGCTATCTGTGAGGGGACCAAGGGGCTGTCAGTATCCTTTAGCTTCTGGCTGTGTCACTCAGTCTTTGCCTCAGTGATAACACCTCATGTCGTCTCTTTTTGGTGACATCTGAAGCTAGCACACTGCAAACGCCTAGCACTACCTAAATGAGTGTTCGTGGTGACTGCAGGGTATACAGCAGTGACACACACAGCCAAATATACCTTGCCTCGTGTTCCTGTTCTGGCAGGGGAGATAATCATGGGCCAGAAAAATAAGGCAATCTGTACTATAAAAGAGAGCAATGAGTATGAAAAAAAATCAGAGAAAGGAATGCAAAATGTCAAGGGGGGACGTGTTGAAATGATGGACCAGATGGACAAAGCAGTTCTCAACAAGAAGATGCCTTTTGAACAAAGAACTTAAGGAAGTAAGGAGCTCAACAATGACAGCTGGAGAAACAGCTGCTGGCCAAAAGAACTGCAGGTGCAAAGGCCCTGAGGCCCAGAGCTGTGCCTGGCACAATGCAGGAAGAGCAAGGATGATGGTGGGTTTGGAGCTGAATGATTGAGGGCAAACAGAATAGGAAATAAGTTTAGAGGTGAAACATGGTAAACTAGGAATGGAACAGAGTACAGGAAATTGCTTTTAATTTTTAATGAGATGGGAAAAACATTAAAGAACATTTTCAATGTCTTTATCAAATATAACCTACATAAAGAGAAACATGCATTACACAATAGGAGTTTTGGAGGGAATAAAGTGCATTGCTTTTATATTTTAACAGGCTCGTTGTGATTGGTGTGTTGAAAAGAAATAGCACAGGGAAAAACCAGGGCACTGAGAGGAGGTGGTATTAAATGGTCACATTCCAGATGAATGGAATTTCTGTGGTTTGCTAAGGAATCAGAGGATTGCAAGTTTTGACATAAGTAACTAGAGGAATAAAATTTCTATATTTGAGAAATAGCGATTTTCTCTGACTGAGAAGGGGATGATTGAAGGAAAAGCTGGTGTGCTGAATTCAAGAGTTGCATTTGGAGCACATTAAATTTTCAATGTTTATTACACATCCAGAGAGAGAGAGAGGGACAGAGAGAGAGAGAGAGAGAGACAGAGAGAGAGAGAGAGAGACAGAGAGAGAGAGACAGAGAGAGAGAGGTCACTCACAGCTCAACAGCTATGGGGATGTGAAAAGGCTGAGAACATGAAGGAAACAAACTTCGAGAGACTAAAGAAGTAACCCAAGGAATGAAGGCAGGGCACCCCTAGTTCAGAAGGAGGATGGTGAGCAGGAACAGGGAAGACCTGAGAAGGACAAGCTATGAGGTGGGAACCCGGGCGCTGGAAGCCAAACGCAGGTGTCGCAGTGAAAAGACAGCAACCAGGGGTCAGCGTGGTGAAAGGTTGCTTACAAGGTCGGAGAAGGGCAGATGGATGAGGGTCACTGGATTAGCAAAGGTCCAGGCCCTGTGATGTTGCTAACAGTGGTTTCAGTGAAGTTTGAGGCCTAAAACTCACCCGGGATGTGTTCACCATGGGTCACAATGTAGGAGGACAAAGAACACAGCAATGACAGACCACTCTTTCAAGCATTTGTTTTCCTGTAAAGGAAAAGAAAAAGAACTAAGAGTGCAGGTCAAACCAGATTTTTAGAAAAAAGTTGAAATAACATGACTGTATCCTCGCAGAGTGGCTCAGTAGAGAGCAAAACAAGGGCACGGATGGAGGGAAAGGGCCTGTAGGAGGAATACTGCAGTGGGTCTCCAGCAAGGGCTGGCTTCAGCTGGGGCCAAGGGCACGGATGGAGGGAAAGGGCCTGAAGGAGGAATACTGCAGTGGGTCTCCAGCAAGGGCTGGCTTCAGCTGGGGCCAAGGGTTCGCCCTAACTCACAGGGGGGCCCCAATGGGTCGGTTGCAGAGTTTTGGGCTATTTCTTTCTTTCTCTTTCTTTTTCAGCTAAAAAGTTTTTTATTGAAACAGCTATAAGAACTTTAGCCAGGTATTAAAAAGAGATTAACAGGCAGATGGACAAGAAAATATATAGAATATATAAAACAATTATGTTAAATCAGCATGCACTCTTAGATGCACTGGCTATGCTGAATTACAATAATTATTTTCTTAATTTTAGGTTTACAACTATAAATGAACTGGTTAGGAGTTATCAGTTAGTACACCTTTTTTTCTTATATAAGTCATAACCGTATTTCCTTTCATTCTTTAAGGAAATACTGAGCACCTTTTTTTCTTGCTAAAATTATAGAATTATAAACCATGACAACAGGGAAGAGAGAAGAGCTGTAGATTGCTAGATGAGATCTTTGTTCATTTTCCCTCTTTATTATAAAATGAAAATTGAGGCCTTGTCTCTTTCCAACTTAATTTACATTTAAAGAAATACAGAGAAAAATCTACCTTTCATTATCTTTCATCTTAAATTTGTCCCAAATTCATAAACTATAAACTAAAGGTGAAGTTTTGGGGGACAAACGCTGAGTTACCTACAGTTATTTAAAATCTGCTTATATGATTTTAAGATCTTCCTTGTGAACTTTTGAAAAGAGTACAGAGAGGAAACAAAAAAGGAAAAAAAAAGAGATAGAATCCCAGAATTCCTCAAATGGAAGTCAGATTCCTCAAGTGGAAGTCCACACTGCTTCCCAAGGTTGGAGCTACCACTTGATGTGCATAATGAAGTGTTTTCCAGTCTAACAGCTTTTCAACATTCACTTTTGAATCACACGGAAAATGCTACTCAGCATCAAGATACAGTGCAGAGTGGACTGTGTTAGCATCATCTGTACTCATCAGAAGACAGAAAGGGCTGTAACTGGTCCCCAGAAAAAACGGGAAAATAAAACCCACAGTAATATCAAAGTGCATTACTAGGCCAAGGTCAAAGCTAACCCAGTCCACGAAGATTTTTTCTAAGCTGAGAGTACACAGAAAGGGCCAATTTTAGTGAACTTCACGGTCATAGTAGTAAAGTTCATCAGGGTGGAACCCATCAGCTGAGCTGAGAATACCAACTGGTTGGCCAAATCCATTCAAGGCTACCAGGAAATAAGTGCTGTCCAACTACATCTCCATTCTGAAGGTGACAGTCACTGAAGAAATCTGGACTTGTGGCTTCTTCATGCCACAAGGTCCAGGTCATTTATTTATATCCTTCTTGGATATAAATAAGGCTCAATTTGATCATGGACATGTAAGTACTGCTCACACTCGTCTGCCTAACCACCCTACCACCTCCAACTACTGAGAATTATGCCAGCAAAGCTTTTGCTCTTCATCATATTGCACTATAACATCTGATGTGTTATCCCAGAACTTTAGGATTTCTTTGTTTTTACTATACATCAGATCTATGAGATACGCTAGAGCCTGTTTTCCTTGATTAAGACATCTTTTTGGCTTGGTCGAAAACTATCTGGTAGAAGGCATAAATTATCTGACACACAAATTCATCACCTTCCTGCTGAGCAGTAAGTAATTCCATAAGGGCAGGGGTTATCCCAGGTTTAGCTAGCAACGCAGTGCAAGAGTGACCATAAATTCGATTCCAATCATTGTAACCCCTTCTAAAACAAAGTCATCTTCTGCAGCACCTCATTTTTGTTTATCCTCTCAAGGTATGGCACCACCTTGTACTCCTTAAGAACCAGATTCTTGTCCAAGTCTGGAATGGTCCGAATTGCCAGAGTTCCCAAAAACATTTGATCACAAACTCCTCCTTTTCATCATTAGAGATCTGGACCACAAGATCCTCAACATAATCAATAAGCAAAATATAACCATAAACAAATTTTTAGTTGGTTCACCATGCTGGGAAATGTTTCTAATCATTTTTATCAGCAATGCGTCCTTAAAGTCCAGAGCCCTTTTTAAGAGCAACTTCAGTCCATTCCCTTCACCAAGCAACTGCACGTTCCTCTCATCAGCAACAAGATTAATGCAGAAAGAAATGAGTGCCAATTCATTCCTCTCAGCATCCAAAGAGCATTTTCATTACCTGTAGGATAGAGTCAGAGCATGAAGACAGTGATGTAAAGTGGTCAGCCGGGCTTAAGCGGTAAAGCAAACCTACTGTTGTTCGTAGTTGACCAGTTGTAGTTTACTAGGAGTGCAATGAGTTTGAAGGAAGTCCAGTTCGTACCATCATGCTTCTTCTTAGAAAGCTCTTCTGCCAAAACTAGTGTTTTTTTTTTAACCCAAGATCAATGATACTCACAGAGTTCCAGTTTCATATTAGGTCATTACTCCATGGAAGCAAGAAAAGATGGAAAAACAAAGAAAGACGTAAATTGTGTTTGTAGCTAACTTAGCACTTTGCTCCAGTCTCCTCTCAGGACTCTTACTTGGGCACCGAGTTTCACTCAACAGCAGTTTTTCCAAGTTACCGGGATTTCAAGCAAGCTGCAGGAACAGGCATATCAGGAATATCTTCATACAGTAACTCAAGATATTCATCCATGTCACTAACATGGCAACTTTACAAACCTCCACTTCTTCAAAAGAAAGGGAATCTTTTGGTCTGATTTTTCTTTTTTTTTTTTTCTTTTTCTAAACAATGAACCATGGCAGTTCTTACAACAGCATTCTACTCCATTTCGTTTTGAGGGATGAATAAGTTCATTCTGCAGCCCCTTCCTTGCCAGGAAAGTTAATCTCTGTTGGCATTGAGGCCCTTCCGACAAATAACTTTTTGGCATTCCTCTTGTTCTCACAACAAGGGATGGCCCACTTCAAAAATGGTAGCTGCCAACCTGCGTTGAACAGTAAGTGCTTTTTTCTGGTGGGTGTACATCATAGCATCTCCTTTAACTTTTATTTCGAGATGTGGGGTGTCCTCCCCTTCATGGCGGGGTGGAAGCTGAGAACTTGGCCAGATTGCTTTAAAGGATGAAGGTCAGAGACCCTAGAGAACCAGGCCAGGTGGGCAGTTGTGGTGCTGTGGTTACCATGGTGAGGCCCTGGCTCCTCCCTGGCTCCTCTCTCAATGCCATACCTAGGGCAGACAGGGACTCTCCATGTTCTTCAGGCTGGCTTGAATTCATCACGTAACCCAGGAGGGCCTCGAACTCACAGCAATCCTCCTGCCTCAGCCTCCCCAGTGCTGGGATTACAGGCATGTGCCACCACATTTAGCTTACAAACAAAGTAATAAATGCATCATATGTACCCAATTCAAAAAGGTGCTTTCACTTGGGTTTAAGGAGGCAAACTGAACTAGATCTCAACTACCTTCTGCTCACAAAATCAATAATAGAAGCAACAACAGGAAAAAAAATAAAAAGTAAAACATATAGCAAACATGCATATCATCAGAAATAAAGTAAGTGAAAATCCCTGTGCCCACCAAATAGAAAGATAGACATTTCCAATCCATCCTGCCAGGTTTGAGATAATCTCAGTAGCAACTTTATCCATGGGAAAATTAGAGTTAAGGGCTCTATTTTCAATGTGAAACATGAATCTAAAACAAAACAAAACAACCACACACACACACACACTCAAGACTAGTGTTCTGAAGAAAGGCAGGAAGGACAACATGGCCCATCAAAAAAGATTTAAAACTTACGGGTAGATGTATGGAATCTTTTCCTCGGCCACTTTGATGGTCACTCGGAGAAAGAAAAGAAAAATAACAAAGCACACTATAATTAAACATGTTGGTGTCCTTCCACAAGGAAACCCGAGGGTTCATTTTAATCATAGTTTTGGGTGAAAAGAAACCTAATCAAAAATAAGAGCACAGCAACACAAAATTTGCAGAAACTGTGCCTGTCCCGTTGCTCACACAAACAAAGCCCTCCTCTCCGCTCCCCGAAGAAGCTGCTTTAGCTAGATTTGCCTTGAGTTGGGAGCAAGAGGCAAAGCTGGAGAAGGCACAGCCAGGCGCTGGGTGTCTTCCTCCACTGGCTGCCCCTCTCTGTGCCTCTGGAGGAGGGGCACCAGGGCTCTGTTCTCCGGAGGAGGACCTCAGACCCCTCAAAGGCGAGGATCTCTCGCGGCTTTACTCCCCAGTCCTTGGAGAGGGAAAACCCAGCTCCGCCCACCAGAGCAGGTGAGGGTTCTATATGAAGAACTGGCAGGTAGAAAAAAACTCGCACCCGTGTATCCCTGAGTTCAGTGGGGACAGAGAGCAGATGAACAGAGAGTAAATGCAATTGGGACTGAGCGCGCGGGAAGGAAGCAGAGCAGGGAAGAGGGACCCAGGGGTGAGGAAGGTGCTGCTTTGCGGAAGGACTCTGGGAGGTCCCTGCAAGGCGCTCCGGATCCGGAAGAGGCTGGCCCTGCCCTGGGGGCCCAGGAGCAGATCACCCCCCACCGTCGCCCCCAGCTGGAAGAGCCCCACCTGTATGCACATTTCCAAGAACTGGCCTTGGAGAGGAGTCGGCCCAGACAGCGTGGTGGGGGACTCAGCGAGCACAGGGCTGCGGCAGGAGAACTTGGCTTTGCCTCCTGAGAAGAGAAGGTCACGGGGAATACGTGACCCCTCCTGGCCAGGCTGCTTCGTCCAAGGCCTGAGGGGCAACGGCAGAAGCAAAAGACACATGTACGAGGTCACTGCATCACCCAGGTCGGGGGTCAGCAAATCTTGTCTTGAACAAACTGGATAGGAAATATTTTTGGCTTCGTACACCCTGTGGTCTGATGGCCACAGCTCTACTGGACCAAGCTTCCAGGATACCCAGGTTTGCTCCTTTCCAGGCCTAGGCTGTACTCTGCAGCCTGCTGATCCAGATAACAACGATGGCTTAGGGCAGGGAGGTAGGTAGAGCTGGGTCCTGTCTGTTCTATAAAGTAGCAACTAAAGGGATGTGACAACAGATCACGCCTTGATATGAATGGAAGAAATCATGGATGACTTCAAGGCTTTTTCCTTAAAAATCCGAAGAATAGTTATCTCTGTACAGTTGTGTAGGTTGTTCACTGCACAGGACAATACATTTAAAAGAACTCTGACTCGAAATACACATTCGTCTTGTGTATTTATTATCATAATTTCCTATCAATAGCACCAAATTATCCTTTGTAACCAAATAATGTCACAATAATTTTCCAAAACATGGAAATAAAATATCTTAAGGAAAGAACGTTCACTAATTCACATCAAGTTGCATCGTGCCTTAGTGATGAACTTGCTGTAATTTTCTAAAAATCATAATTTACTTATGTAAGTTTTCTCTCCCCAGTCTAAGACTTCCAATAAAGCGGTGTGATTTCAGGCCATATTCTACATACGGTGGTGGAAAGTTGATGGTCATCTCATGAATTTTGATGGAATACATAAACAGTTACTTGTTGGTTGTCTGCATTATTTTAAAATGACTTTTTCCACTAAATTGCAGTTGTGTTGTTATGGATCTCTGGTTCCAGTGAATTACGGTAGCATCACTGGCTTTCAAAATACACATGTACCTAATGGCACTTCTAATGTGAGTTTATATACAATATAGATTAACAAAGAAGTATAACTTTTATTGGGTCTTAAAATTCTACATATGTAGAATGAGGACAATGTCACTTGTGAAATTAGTTTTCCTAAGGAATTGAGCCTTCTGTATGCTACTTTAGGAGGTATAGTGTCTTTCTTCATATGACTTTTAAGGTACCATTATAAACTGAAAGAATAATTTATGGATTTAGTAGGCTAGCCAAAGTGATATCAAACTTTGTTTCAAATGAAGAGTTAAAAACAAACAAGCTTTGTTATTCGGTAACTTTACAGTACTTAGTCTTTCAGCAGCCAGAGATTTTTGTTTTGGTTTTTGGCTTTTAGTTTTTTGTAGTGCCAACTCAATGAGGTTTTATCTTTAGGATCGTGTATATTTAACTGGAATTTTGAAAAAACATTTATTACCTAATATTTCTAAAAATCTTTTTTCTATTTATATGATTTCTTTTAAAGAACTTTTTAAAAAGAATATTAGCTCATAAAAGTATGAAGCTAAAAACAAATAAATAATCTTAACAAATAAAAATTTCTGAATGATTCTTTTCAATTTTTATCCAAAATTTCATTACATTTAGCCAGACTAGGACACATCACTATCTACAAAAAGGACAAAAATATCTCCCTGGAAGCATACGGAGCACACATGCATCCTTCTTCTGCAATTTGCTTGGGAGGGAGAACTATTGTATAATAAATATTATTACATTCTTGGTACAGAGTTCAAAATTCACATAAATTATGTGATAGGCTGTCCCAAAAAAACCTAGAAAGACAAGACATTCATCTGTCTAATAGAAAGTATAAAGTAAGCTACTCATTTCTGAATCTATTTGCAAAACTACATTTATATTGGCTTTAAAATTGCAGTAAGTAATTAGTTTTATTTCAAAACTTTTGGAGTTATCTTTACTTCCAAATGCCTTATTTTCAAGATTAATATATTTGTAACCTGTTAAATACCGTAAATATGAACTAATTTTCGATGTAACAATCAGAAATTGTCATTTTTTAAAACTGCCCCTGGATTTTGTATTGCCATCAGTGGCTTCCTATGATGGGGAAAAGAAATCTAGGGAAACAGGGTTTGCATTTCCTGGCAGGGAGGAATGGAGAACAGTTTCTATCAACTTCTCTATCTGCCCTTCAATATGCCAGTCCCTTTTGGTGGAAATTTATAAACATTCTATCTTTTTCTAGTTTAAAAACTGTATTAGAGGAACAACCTCAAAAGGAAATTAAGAAGATAATTTCATTTATATTAGCAACAAAAAGAATAAAATATTTGAGAATAAATTTAAGGAGATGAGATACACAGAGACAAAACCACACATAATGAAAGAAAATAAGATGACACCAATAGATAGAAAAACATCCCACATTCATGGATTGGAAGATTTAGAACATGGGTTGGAAGATTTACCATAAGAACAAAGTTGGAAGTCTTACATTTTCTGATTGCAAAATTTACTATGAAGCTATGTTATCAAAACAGTGTGGTACTGAGACAAAGACCAACATATAGATCAATGGAATAGAATGGAAAGCTGAGAAATAAAGCCTTAAAAGAAACAGAGGAGGAAAACTTCATGACATAGGAATTGACAATGATTTCTTGGATACCAACTGTACAAGCCAAAAAAAAAAGGAGGAAGGAAGGAAAATTAGACTTCATCAAATTTAAACTTTTATGTATCATAAAACAATACACCAGAATTAAGAAACAACTTAGATAATGTGAAGGTATAGTTGTAAATCACATAAGCTGATAAAACATTATTATCCAACATATAAAAAAAACCTCCTACAACTTAACAAAAGAAAAACAACCCAATTCAAAAATGCACAAGACTTGGAAGAAGACATTTCTCCAAAGAAGATATGCTGATGACCAACAAGTATGTTTTGGGGAACTGTAATAAAACACACGGGTTCTAACTTCTGCCGGTGCTCACCAATGCTTCTTTTAATGCTAACCACTGCAATGTGTGTAAAGTGACATTTCACCATTGGTTTTTCCTTTGTTGATTTTGTTTTGTTTCATGGTATTACAGACTGAGCCCAGGAATGCTGCATCACTGAGCTACACCCCCCAGGCTTTTTTAGTTCTGTTTTTCATTGTGAGACAGTCTTGCCAAACTGCCCAGGCTGCCTCAAACTCATGATCCTAAGAATAGCTGGGATCACCAGCACACAGCAGCTTTCCTGGCTCACGCAGTGTTTATATGCACTTTACAGATGATCCTGGATGTCAAGAAAGCCTAGCTATCATTAAAAGATATGTTGGCAAAAGTAGATATTGGAACCCTCATTAATTATTGGTGGAAATGAAAAATGGGGTAATGACTGAGAAACACTATAATTCCTCAAAAAATTAATCATAGAATGACCATATGATCTTTGGGTACATATCTAAGATAATCAAAAGAACTTAAAGAGATGTCTCTACACCCAAATTCACAGTTATCAAAAGATAGGAGCCACTCAAGTGTCCATGGACAGATGAAAGATCAACAAAATGTGGTCTATACATATAAGAAACATTTCTCAGGCCTAAAAAGGAAGAAAATTCTGACACATGCTACAATATGGTTGGATCTCTAGGACAGTATGCAAAAATGAAATAAACTAGCCACAAAAAGGACAGTTTATTTATTATTTCCCTTTTATGAGGTACACAGAGCAGTCAAGGCAGTGTTGACATTGGTCACTCCTATGACAAAAGCAAATTAACAAAAGAAAAGCCTAACAATTTATTTACTCAAAACTTTAAGTGACTTGAGGAACCTTCAAAAATATATATATATATATATATATATCAGTGGAGCCTTAAAAAATTATACACAGGTTAGATGCAGAATAACAGGAGAATAGAAATTTGATTGGACAAAAGAGAGTGATGCGACAGTGGTGGTCAGAGGGAGGAGTCCCACCAGGCTGTGTGTTCAGGTTCCTCCTGACTGCCTGTGTGGTGTGGGCAGATTCCCTGTGGGATGAGTCTTCAAGGGAGAAGCTAGAGAATGACTTTTCTAGATTTTATGGCTTATTTGGAGGGAAGAACAGTTCTAGTTTCTGTGACTTGCCTTAGGGAAGGGGAATTGTGGTTTTTGGGTCTTGCTTTGGGGGAGAAAGAGGACCAGGGGATCTAAGGGAGGAAGAAGGTCAGAGAGACCCTGCTTCTAAGGCCTTGCGGTGTCCTTCAGTGCAAAGTGCTTATGTCTGGAGCACTGCCTTGACTGAAGGGGAGGGAAAAGATGCCCTCCTCTCTCCTCCTGCAGCAATACAGAAAGTGCAAAGGTGGCTGCCAGTGGTTAGAGCCAGGGAAGAGTGTGAAAGGGCTTGATGGGTTCACAGTTTCAGCTGGAGACAGCAAGAAAGTTCTGTGGGGGATTGGTGGCAATGGTTGTGCAGCAATGTTGTGCTTTAAAATGACCTTCAATACCTTACCACCATTATACCTTAAGATGGTTAATATGAGTCAGGCATGGTGGTGCAGGCCTCAGATACAAGCTGCTTAGGAGGCTGAGGCAAAAGATCACAAGGTCGAGGCGAGCCTGGGCGATTTAGCAAGATTCTGTTTTAAAATAAAAATGAAAAGGGCTGGAGATTCTATCTAGATAGATAGATAGATAGATAGATAGATAGATATGCACATTATATAGATATCAATGGTAGAATGCCCCTGAGTTCAATCCCCAGTATTACCTGCCCCCCTCAAAAAAGTAAAAATGGTAAATTTCATTGTCATATATACTTTATCACCATAAAAAGAAAAATAAACTATATTAAAAGGTCTGCTTTTCTTTCTTAAGGGATAATTGTAGGAGAAAATAATGGAGAATTCAGAAGCCACAAAAAAATGTTCAGGGAAACATAAGTTGAATGCCTAGGAATTTGAGGTCAGCCAACATGCAGGTTTCTTCCCAAGAGTGGCATTCAAGGCAATTTCTCCCATAAATCTCCCCTCCTGGCACAGACTGTCCTGTTAGGCTAACTGCAGGACTGGGGAAATGCAATTTCTTTCTACTGGCAATGCTAATGGCTCTACCACAGCTGTGAAAAAGTGATTGAGAATAAAATACTATTTCCAATCAGCTTCACTAAGTAACCTTCACTTAAAGAACAGTAAAAATTAAACCAAGCCAGTAAAACGCAGTGTGAAAGCAAAAGAGGGGAGCAGGCCATCTGTAAAATGTGAAGTTCATTGGCCAGGGCAGGCTGGGTTTGGAAGGAAGCCCTGCAGGGATTAGAATGAACTAACCTGAGGGGTCGGTCTTCTCTTTCTGACTTGCTGCTGTCACCCCCAAATTCCCCAGGACTCGAGCCAGGCCCCTTCTCTTTAGCCGCTCCGCTCCCTCTTTGCCAGATTAGGTGACCTCACTGTTGAGGCCTTGACAATGGATGTTCATTTGACTGCCGTAAAAGGCTTAATGATTGCAAGGCCGGGCCACAGCCCGGACCACGCAACTCTTTGGTTCCAGTGAAGCTCCTTTGATTCACAGTGTTCTTTTGACAGGATCAGGGGCAGGTCCCATTCTGCAGTGATGTGGAAACTTCTACAGTTTTAAATCTGCTACCTCCTACCCTGTGTACATGGTTAATGTGCAATTAAAGACACGCCCTTTCTTGGAGTGGTGCACAGTCCGCTTTACCCACCCCCAGCCATCTCCTTGGACTTCAATAGGGAGACTGCCTTTCCGGCCCTGGCTGAAATCAGACCAGTTGCTCAGTTTACAGTGGAATCTCTCTCTCTCTCTCTCTCTGTCTCTCTCTCTCTCTCTCTTCTTCACTCCCTCCTTCCCTTTCCCTCCCTCCTTCCCCTTCTCCCTCCCATGTCCTTGGTGGAAGTGGTGGGTGGGGCGATGCTATAAAACTAAACCACTGACCTTTCACAATATTGGAGCTTGTTGTTAAGGAGGAAACAAAACATACAGAAATATCAAAGTTAGGTGAGGATGCAGCTGAAAGGTGACTAGAGGAGGGAGGGATGAAGAGAGGAAAGGAAGGAAGAAGAGAAAGAAATAGAGGGGAGGGTGGGAAGGAAGCATGGGGAAAGAAAAGGGAAAGAACCATTCCAACATCAGTGTGATTTAAACAATGGGCAAGAAGGATTCTTAGGCTGGTGTGGGTAGCCCAAGGGGCTCAGGATTGCACTCCTGATAGATTGTGATCTTCCTATTGTGTCATCAGACCAAGACTGGCAACGTGATGAGTTACTTTAGAAAGTGGGAGACAAGATCATTTGGAGCCTCTTTGAGCCTTTGCCAATGGACTCACCAGCAGATGCCTAGACAAGGTGCCTCTGTGAGCTGTGGCTGGAATGCATTGAAATTAGCCCTGTCCTGAGGGTAGGAGTGCATGTATCAGGATTCAATAGAAGAACAGAGTCAATATAAAATATACGGGTAATTATATAAGGGATTTATTAGGACGGCTTACAGGACCAGAAACAGAATAGCCATCATGGCCGTGTGTGGGATCAGAGGCAGAGGACTCCACAATGGCCCTCTGTACCCTAGAGAGCTAGAGGGCCCAGCAGCAGTCAAAGTTTAAAGACCTGGAAGCTCCCGGTAGAGTCCTGGTGTGAGTCTGTGTCAGGAGGATGAAGAAACTGGAGGCCAGATCCAAAGCCAGTGGTGAAGACTGAAGCTCCTCACATCCTCATCCTTTCCCTTTTCATTCATCCAGACCACAGGCCTATTGGTTAGTGCCACTCACATCTGGGGTGAGTCACCCCCTTCAGTTGCTGACTACATGGCCATCATCCATGGACACAGCCAGAACTTCACTAATCTGCTAGGAGGTTCTTACTCAAATTAAGTTGGCATGTCACAGTTAATGATCAGAACCCACCTGTACTCTTCCTCTTGAACAGTTTAAACTGGGATTATTTCAGAACATTTGCAATTATGTCCTAGAAATTCTTGAATGCCAGTCTTTGATGGTTAAATTCTTTCTAATAATCCTGGAACTCTGCTTTGGACCAATTTGTATCAATTCAATGAACTGTTTTAATTTGGGACTCCTGGAAGAATTTTATTTGAAAATCAAAGTGTTCAAATGTGATGTCTAGGATATATATGAATTTAAATTTCAGACCCTGTCATCACAAAAAGCTATCATTTTTATTCTTTGAACCTGGGCTGAGAGAATCCCATTAAGTATTAGGTGCTAGTAATATGAAATAGTACCAGAAATGCTGGAATACCTTGTATGACAGTGACAGTTCATATGATACTCTTGACATCATTTCCCTAGTTTAACTATTCTTATTTTGAGATGAACCAATAATTAGAAGATGCCACTAGGTGGAAATGTGTGTATTTGAATCTGCAGCAGGCTCTGCTTCTGGGACTTGGCTGAGACTACTTACCTGGGAGCCATTTGATTGTACATAGTCAGACAGGCTTCCAGGAATCTCTTTGGAAAAAAGTCACTGGGAAGCCCTTTAATTCTACCATCCTTAAGTGGTTTTCCACACCAGTGATGCCTCAGCTTGAGCCTGCAATCTAAAAATAACCATTGCCTTCCTTTCATGGTAGCTAGAGGTGACAGTGGCTGCTGGGTGTCCTCTCCACCAGTGGGGGAAACCTCAGTAAACACCTTTCTCTGAATCTCTGCTGTTTCACCTGTCAAGTAAGATAGTAACAGACTTTAGGGGTGTTATATAAATGCTAACTACTGCTGTGTCTTTTCCTTAGTAAAGAAAGCTCTGAAGGAATATTGTTACTATTTGCTCTGAATATTAATTAATTAATTTATTATTTGCAGCACAGAGGATCATGATGCTAGGCAAGTGCTCTACCACTAAGTAACATCCCCAGTCCCTGAATTTTTTTTCTTTTTGAGACAAGGTCAACCTATGTAGCCCAGACTGGCCTTGAACTCATGGCAATCCTCCTGCCTCAGTCTCCAAAGTGTTGGGATTACAGGCATGTGCTACAACATCTGGTCATCTCTGAACATTTTTTTATACCAGAGCTGAGCAAAGATTTATATAACATCAAGATTTATATAACATCAAGATTTACCTGGCTGTGCTATATTTGACTTTGGAATAAGAGGATTAGTCTAAATTTTATTTGTGATAAGGTAGATACTTTTCTTTAGATTTTGTTTGTGACAGGGTAGACAGTTTTCTATCTCTGAACCAAATAACCTGCCCAAACTTCCTGGGTGACCATTTCTTCACCTAAAACTGAATTGATGACAAGTGATTGACATCACCACCACATACTCACTGCATTTGACAGTGTATTCAGATTACTATAATGGCAATTTGAACATATTAAGATGTTTATGATTTATCCTCTATAGTAAATGACTCCCACTTCTGTAAAAATCCTTCACATAATCAGTGCCACAAAAGTTGCTGTCATCATCCTTTTTATGGCTGGTAAACAATAAGTTGCCACAGAGTTTGTGTTACATAAAAGCCTGAACAACATCTTATGTAAATTGTACTAATATGTTAAAAGGTAAATGAGGATAGAACACCTTGTTTTCCCAGATTCAAGTGTTGTGATAAAGCTTTGGAAAATGGCAGCAGAACTTACTAGTTTGCTCTGAAATAATTGGTGGTAGCTATTCCTTTAGTAACGAGATTTATTAAATTCAAAATGCTGCCAGACTTTCACTGGTATTGTCCCAATCTAAGTACTACCTGTGATAAAATTAGAAAGAATTCAATAATGTAATATTTTTACATACTTGACACAGAGAAGCTCTGTCCCCACTGGTCACCTATCACAGTATTTTGTGTTTATTTAACATTTTTATTAATATAATTTAATATTGTTTAGGAAAGATAGAAACCTTACTGAAACTGGTCTTTTAAAAATAGTAAATTTAATTAATTAATTAATTAATTAATTGCCAGGGATTTAGGTCAGTGGTACTGAGCACCTGCCTGGCAAGTGCAAGGTTGTGAGTTCAATTCCCAGTACCAAAAAAAAAAAAAAGATGTTTAAAAATAGTAATTTTTAAAAGAAGAAGTGGCATAATTAATTCCAGCTACCAGGCTCTTGTACATTTAGCTATAAGTGACATCTCCACATTAATAATCCCTGGGGAAATGGACCTAAAACCTGATGGAAGCAAAGCATCTTCCTAATTGGCCAGACTGGACCCCTTCTCACATAGCCAAGAACCTGGAGGACCTATGTTTGGAGGTTCACAAGTAAAGAAGGGAAGGAAAACTTCAAAAGAAACTTCTTCCCCTTGATTCCAATACACTGGCAGGTCAGAGAGGATATGTTTGTGGATGGGATTAGCTCCCTGCTGGTTCCTCTACATCTGAGAACTCTGAGCCCCCCACCCCCACCCCTACCCTGGCAGGGGGCTGGCATCTGCTGACCCTTCCAGAGCTGAAGTCTCACCAGAATAATTTCCTGGTGACAAATGCCCCAAAGCACAAATATAACGCTGTGAGCTTCAAATTCTCCCAAATGTTTCTTCTCAGACAGAAAAAAGCACAGAGTGGGAGGGAGATGGAGGGTATAGTTGTGCAAAAGCAGAAAGGTTGGGAGAGTGGATCCTTTAAAGCAAAACTAATGATAAAACATCTTCCCCCCTAAATAAACCTTAATTAACAATTGACTTTTACATTTATCTATAAATAATCATGGCCTCAGAGCCTAGGTTTCCTGGAATTAACTAAATACAATAGGTAAAAACAAAACAATTCAATTCCTCATCCAGAAAAGATGGGAGGGGAGAAATATATGTATTAAACGTTGAAAGTGTTTTCTCAGTATCCTTACTTTCTAAATACTGTAGTTTCTATGATCTAGGCATATTTATATGTAACCACAAACATGCTTTTCTCAGCTGATCCTAGACTTTTGTTATAAAAGCTCAGAAGGACTTCACGGGCTTATCTCGCTTGGTAATATATTTAACCACACTGTTCGCACCGGATAAATGCCTGTAGCAATCAAGATGGTGGCTCATGGAGGTGGCTGAAGTTTGTCTTGTTGGTGGCTGAGTAGATTTAAATCTTGGGCTGACAGAATGTCTGACAAGTTTCACCTATGGTGAGTTAAGTGCATGCTTTATAGGTCCCACTGACAGTCATGAGTTTTGGTGTAACACAGAAAAGCCAGAGAGTCAATCATTAGCAAGGGTGAGTAATGACCAAATAATACCACCAGACTGGTTTGTCTCAAGTACCAAAGTGAATTGTTCATTAGCATTTCTGAGAAACACCCGGAAGAACACCAACAAGTGAGGGGTGTTAAATAAACCATTCCAGATGGTTGGTTTTCACTTGGGGGAAAAAATGTTTAACCTGCTTGAATGGGAGTCACTGTTTCCCCATCCTACAGACACAAGCAGAAGAAAACATGAACAGGAAGCATGCCTGGAGAGGAGTTTCTGGTTCCCGGAAAGGTATTTTCCACCCTCTGCATGTCAGGGACATGGAAGAGAGGAAATTCATGCCTATTGGCTCTTAATTTTGTTTGCCCCCCTAAATGCCATATTTTCTCCCTTAAAACATAATTTAAATAGGTAATGATGAGCTGAGTTCTCAGCTTTAGATAATTTGTAGTAAGTCTCTTAATTTGCCAAGAATCATGTTGCCTAAATTGTGCATTATTATTAGCATACAGCATACAAAATGCACTTCCTTGATATATTCTGAAGGAAGAAAGGCCAAGTTTATAGTATTAGAGCCACAAATTGGGATCTTATTTTGCTTCAAGATGCTTTGAAACATGTAATTATGAACATAACTCTGCTTGTGAACTTGTCCTCATTAACTTAGTAATTAGCAAGATCTTGTTTGATCTTAGAATTCATTAGACCTTGCAGCAGGAATACTGCTTCTATTTTAACACATAGGAATCACCCATTAAGGTGATAATAAAAAATCAGTATCGCTTTCCTTACATTTTTCCAAGGCTCCTGTACTGTGCCTAATTAAGCAGTGTTTTACACTAGAAATATTTTAAAAGTATCATTTGTTTTAACATGAAGGCTGAATGAACTTCTGTTTAGTAAAAGGCTGTCACCAATTAAGTCATAGGCAGGGGCTAGAGCTAAGTCCCTCTCCTCATCTATTCACTGCAAGCAGGAGAAAAGGTTAGGAATCCAAATGTGGATTTCAGAGAGTGCCTTTCTCCCTTAGAAAGCATCCCCTCAGATTTCTAGAATTGCATTCACACTTCTATCAAGTGCAGTTCAGCAAGCCACAGTTCTAGTACATAAATAAACATAGGATTGTTTATGTACTCTTCAGTTTGTTAACAGCAGTATTATCTGACATTGTGGAAGTCATAGAATCACAAATATTTTAGAGGCAGGCTGTCTAGATTACTTTAGAGAGAAGGAAACTGGGGCAAGGCAAGGAAACAGCTCTTCCAAGGACACGAATCTGTTCAAAATAATTGCCTCAATTTACTACTCTACTTTCTTGAGCTCTTCTCAAATACACATTTGAGAAGTATTAGGCTTTTTATCTTGCCTTGTCTTCTTGTCTACTGAAGAGTTAGCAAGGACTTTAATGACACCAGCTTTCTTGGGACTTTCTGAGAGCCCAGGACTGCCAAATCATGCAGATATTTATTTGTCACACTAAACTTCGCACAAGTGCTGAGATTTGTCCAGAAAATCCAGCCAATCGTAGCCTTGATTCTGTGTTTTCTTATCTTGCAGTGAAGGACCTTAGAAGCACACTTCAGAACTGTTTATCTCCTTCGTGGCAAATCTGAGATACACGCAGCACCACCGAGATGGCAATGTAGTCACACAGGTGCGGGGGAAGCAGAGAGGCCAGGAGCGGACGTCAGCCAGCCTGCCTGGGTCAGCAGTGACCCAGGGCCTGGGCCTGGGCCAGGTTAATGTGTCCCATCCCCACTTTCTAAAAGAGGGCAAATTTCAAGCATTGCAGTTATCAACACCACAATGCTCCAATGAGTTAGTATTTATAAGTCCCATGGAATGGTATTGATGTATAATAAATCACATTACAATAATTAAAATCTTAAAATCAGTCTTTTGGAGAATTTTTTTTTTTACATCATCAGAGCAGTTTATTTGTCCAAAATTATCTCAACTTTGCTCTCATGCATAGAATAAACTGGACATAATTGTGGATGTATACGTATATATTTTATATATGAACATACACATTGCTTATATTGTACTGTATACTCTATTCTAGTTACATTTATGGTAACTCTCATCCTCTCTTTCAACTTTAAATATAAGAAGACCATTTTCATACCTGGTCCTGAGTTTTGAAAATATCACTTTCCTAACTTCTTCCTAGTTTTAGTAGCAATTAATATATTTTAACATAAGACCAGGCATAGTGATGCATGCCTATAAACCCAGCACTTGGGAAGCTGAGACAGGAGGATAATAACCCTGGGTTCGAAGCCAGCCTGGGCTACACAGTGAGTTTAAAGCCAGCCTGAACTACATAGATCCTATCTAAAATTAAATAAAGGAAGAAAGAAAGATCCTGTTTAAAATTAAATAAAGAAAAAAAAGAAATAAAAAGAAAGTGAACAACAAAAATGGATCAAATAAAGCAGAAAAAAGTAAATGTTGGGATTGCACCTTACACCTTTCAATTGTAGTAACTGCCTGGGTGAGGTTGTTATGTTGACTGTTTTTAAATATTTCAGGGTCATTTGGGTTCAAAAAAAAACATCCACTCAGATAAATGAATCTTATTTGATGTAATTATGATGTCTTTCCATGAAGTAGAATTTGCAAGATTTCCATTAGTTTTCTCATAAGGTTTATAAAATGAGAACTTTCAATGTTCTTGACACATGCAATGTTATTCATCAGCCCTCTACCCATAGAAAAGGCACAGTTCATAAACCAGTAATTAAATATTCCACAAACATTAGATTAGTGTGTTTGCAAAAGTTATTATTTGTGAATGAATGGATTCATGCATTCTTCCTGAGGGTGAGAAGACAGCCACATTTCCTTTAGAAAGTTCAAAAGCTGCCCATGCTCCTCCCTGACAATCACACCAGGCCTGGCTGGAAATAGAGTCATTTAAAAACTTAGAATGTGTCTTTGGCCTCTATTTTTAAAAATCTTGACAAGGTACAGTTGGTATTTGGTTTCTTGGTTTTTCAGTGAGGATTTCCTCTCCGCCCCACCCCTCCTGTTTGAGTGAGAGCAACAGCTCAGAAATCTGTAAACAGCCAGCCGCCTGATTTAAAGGAAACTCTGGAACATAATGAAGCCCTCTCTCTCCTTGTGGTTGGGCCTGGCCTGCTGGGCTCAAGCACTGAAAGCAGCCTCTAGGTGAATTTCCCAGCCTTTGGAGCCTGGCTGAGCCTGGAGTTTGCTCAAGTGCAGCAGGCTGTGTGTAAGCCGGGCCCCAGCCGGGTGGGTCTGTGCTCCTCCCAGGAGCTCAGGAAAGGTGACAGGGCTCCTTTACAGTTTCTCTTGGGCCCAGTCCCCCTCTTTTTCCTTGAGCCAACACAATAGTTTCTTCAGTAGGTCTCTCTGCCAGAGAGCGCTCCCTGTCACATCTCTCACACTGGGACATTTTTCCACATTTCCAGGATTATAGCCACTTTCACTTAGATCTATGTGTGTTGCCTCCACATACAAAGGAGCCCTTGGGGACAGGATTAGTAGGATTAGAAGAGCTTCGCATATGTCCAGTTCAAGCAATTGGTATTCAAAGCTTTACACTTTCAAATGCCACCAAGAGAGAGAAAAGGAACGAGGAGCTTGCTTTGCATTTCAGCACCTTCAAGAGAGGAACAGAGCTTTTTATTGGTGTTTAAAGCCGCGAGGATAAACAGATTCCTCTTCTGGTTTAATCCAGTCCAACATACCACAGGGCCTCTAATCTGGGGATCCAAACAGCAGTGCTCCCAGGCTCTGAAATGGCAAACTTCTGCCTTGGGGTGGTTGCTAGTGCGCCAAAGGGCACACAACAGAGCACAGGTTTATAGCAATTTCCTTGCCTAACTGTGGTTTACAATTTTATACACAGGCATTCACGTCTTCGGGTCTCCCCGGCACACTGGGTTTAGCAATGACCCGGCTCCCGGCGCTGGCTGGGAGCTCTGGCAGAGATGGCATTTGCTTCCCTTCCCGGGTGAGAGGGGGCGGCGGAGGGGCAGGCGGTGGGGAGGGCAGGTGAGTGAGGCGCAATTACACCAGAGAGTGGGAAAGCAGGCGCTGGGCAGAGGAAGTGCTGGCCCTTTCCCATACTTCCTGTTTTCAGGCCATGGGATGATCCATCCTCTTCTCTGTCTTCCCTAGTGCTATAAAGACCTGTTTTCCTCTCTGAGGAATTGAATATCCACGGAAAACAACAGCTGACTCCAATACCTCTAGGAAATATATAAGGGAAATTCAATTCTAGACTATGTCTTTTTTGCATTTTATTACCAATAGGACACTTTGATAATAAAGTTCTATTTTGATAATGCTTCAACATCTTTCCCACTGCTGTGAACTTTTTAAAAACTTCTCATAATCTCTGGAATATTACTTTTGGTATCAACATGGTGCTCAAATCTATATCCCTTTTCTTCTGGAAAAATCTCTTTTAATGTTCTTTTTATTAATAAGAAAAGGATTTACACAAGTTGTTGTCAGACCTGGGGCCTTTTCTACAAAGTAGATGTTCACTTTAAGTGAGTTCCTTTACTTCGTTTTTTCCTGACCTGAAATTTATCATGTATAAAATAAAGGGATTGAACTGAATAGCTGTAGCTTTTGGTCTGAAACAATTTACAAACTGTTTTCACATACTTGGGTAAAGTATGTTTCAGCTCAGGTGTTCTACAGATCTCTTTATAGTCATTTTGAAAGACAGCCATTCATGTCTCTATAGAACAGTCTGACCTTCACAGGAGAAAAAGCTGCCTCCGAACAAATTAACGACAGCGGCACTGAACCAGGAACTTCTATGCAAAGGGATTCTGTGAAAGGCACCCTCACTGTAAAATATGATCTCAAATGCCAAGACACATGTGTGGTAGGAAATTATGATCATCTTTTTATGTGTATTTTCTTCCTGTCGTTCAGATTGAATAAATTCTCTTTGACCTTCAGGTTCACTACTTCTTCTATTTCCAAGATCTATCTTATGGTTCCTCCCATCCTGCCACTTTCAAGGGTGTAATTGCTCAGTGAAGCTTTTTTTTTTTGTTTTTTTTTTTTTTTTGGTGCCTGCACTAAAATCCTTGTCGGATAATTCCAACATCTGTGCCATCTTGGTGTTGGCATCTGTTCAGGGCACCTCCTGTTACAGTTTTAGATTTTCCCAGTTCTTGATAGGATGAGTCATTTGATGTGTTCTGGATGCTTTGGGCGTTATGAAACTCTGGACCTTAAGTTTCTTGGGTAGCAGGTTTCTGTGGAAACAGTTCTGGCCTGGGCAAGGAGAAAAGGCACCCACCATCCGCATGTGAAGATGCAGGTCCAGGCTTGCTCCTCCCTTACTCAGACTTTGTTGGCAATCATTCCAGCTGCCCCAAAAGCCAATTTACAGGGTTTGAAGTCAGACAAAACGGATTTGAATGTTGGGCCCCACTGACTTACTATGGGTTCAAGATATGCTGCAGTAAGTTTCAGTTTCCTTATTTCTAACACGCAGAAAGTAGTGTATGCCAGGGAAGGGCTGTTTCCAGCACTAGAGATATGACATGTAGCACATCATAGTGGTTTCAGCAAATATAAAGAGCTTCATTTATAAAGTAGGAGTCGCATAGTGCAAAGGAGCAGCAGAATATAGTGCACCGATGAGTCACCTAGTGGAAAAAAGTTCTGTTTTCTCTCACAGCACTATCTTCTCACTAAACTTGTTTTCTAAAAACTATTATTATTAATTTTTTTTTTTTTTTTTTGGTACTGGCAGTCGAACTTGTGCTTGCCAGGCAGGTACTTGTGCTGCTGAACTATATCCCAGGCCCTAAAAAGTATTTTATATGTGGTACAAATATGTTTGTAAAAATCCCCTGGCTTTTTTCCAGTGGACCTTCCAATAGGCTTGTTCTTACTTTTGCTTCCTTCTTAAAGTTTTCTAATGATTTCACACCATTGAAGGATTAAGACACCGCTGAAAACAGTGTTTCATGCTGAAAATCTTCCTTTAGTATGTTTTCTATACTTCTTGTGGTTTTACTAGTCTAGTGAGTTATCCTCATCTTGCTTCTTAATAAAGCTTTTTATTATTGTTTTTAATTGTGATGAACTGTACAAAATTTATCATATTAATAATTTTAGGTGCTCAGCCTTGTAGACGCTAAGAAAACAATGGTTAGGAAGTTGATCCATCTGGTCTAGTGGCTTAGTTAGAGCTTGCTTGTTTTTCTCTTCTGCTCTGCCAGTGAGTTGGCTTTTCATTCATTTGCAAGCTCAGGATCATAAAACAGCAGCTGCCATGCTAGGCATTTTCATGAAAGAGTAACAGGAATTTCTCTTATTAATGAAGAAAAGATCTTTCCCACAAGCCTCCAGTAGTCTTCCTCTTCTTCTCAGTAGCAAGAACTGGACTGTGTAGTCACCTATATCTAAGTACAGAAGTGAGTATCTGAGGAACAGAGGCCACTGTGTTTGAGATCAATCTTGAGCCACTTTTTCAGTGTGAGCATGTTGTGAACTATATGAAATTAGGAAGCTGTTTTCAAGGAGGAAGGTCCGAGATGCCTTGGACAGGCAAGAGATGGTATCTGTGTGCAGGCACAGCCCCCTCAGCGGTTCATCCCTTTCCACTAGCGGGTCGTTGTTAGCCGTGCTAAGCATGTGATCCCTGGGACTCATTTGCCATGCACTATGTGCTTAAGATGGTGACAATTACTTTACATTTCTTTGGTTCATTTGCTTTCCCATAACCCTAAAAAGTCATGTACTAGTCACTTTTGCATTGCTGGGATGAAATACCTGGTATACAGAACTTAAAGGAGAAAAGATCTATTTTTGTTCATGTTCAGAGGTTTCAGCCCATGTTAAGCTGGCTCCAAAGCAGAAATGCAGGATCACAACAGAGGAGTGCAGTGGAGGAAAGCTGCATGACTCATGGCATCCAAAAAGCACAGAGAAGGAGAAGAGCTCATGAGGAAGGAGCCAGAGAGGAACCAGACAGAGGCCCTGTGGTCACACCTATGTGACCCACCCAGACACACCCAAAAGTTTGCTTTACTAATCTTTTGTCTTTCAAGTCAATCAAGCCAACAATTGAGACTGACCATAACAAGTCCACTCCTTGTCAACTTGTTGCCCAAATTCATCTCCTGAAACTACATTTAATCTCCAAATAAAAACAAAGTCATAATTCTATCTAATATGATATGGCTATCCTGCATATAACTGAAAACACAATAATCCCTTCCTCAAAGTCTCCAAGTTCCAGCATTGCTCAGAAGTTTAAATCAAAGTCCCCTCAGAGACTCAAGACAAATTTTTAGCTGTGAACCCCTGTAAAATTCAAAAAGCAAGTTACATGCTCCCAACATACAGTGGTACAATGGTACACGGTAAATATTATCATTTCAAAAGGAAACAATAGGAAGGCAGAAATGAATGAGATCAAAAGAAGTCTGAAACCCAATAGCACAAATATTAAATCATGTAGCTGCATGTCTGACATCAAGGGCACATGGTGATGAGATATGAATGCTAAAGGGCTTGGGTGACCACATTTCTCTGGTCTTGCAAGTCCAGCCCACATAATCTTTCACTTGGGCTGACTCTGCTCACCGATTGAAGCTTTCCTCCACAAATATTTCATGTTCCTGTTATCTACAGCTTCCAGAGTCTCCACTGCAGCTTTAGCTCCATTCTTATACTCTCCTTTGCATTGTTTCTCAAGGGCTTCTGGCAGGGGCTCCATCCCTGTTATACATTGCCTGGCCTCACAGACTTGCCTTTGAAATCTGGGTGGAAATCTCCATGACTTTATAGCTTTGGAATTCTGTATGCCTACTATCATCATACAGATAACACCAACATCTACAATCAGCTCACACTGTGGCCTGGCCCCTTGGATCATGGCTGCAGTGGTCTCTGAATGCACTGATGACTGAATGCAGGGAAACATGTTAGGATCTCTTCACAAAGTCTTTGAAAGTTTATGTTTTTATATCCTTCAGACTGAGGGGTGAGGTCTGGCCAGTTTCTGGATTGCCCTTTCTTATTGTTCTAGTGAAAAGTATTTGGCATCTGTTTAATGTTACTAACCCTTTCACCAGTTATTCCTTTGTTGGTACCAGACTTGCATATAGTTCTTTTGTAGCCAAATTTAAAACTTTTCAAACAGTCTCCCAATTTTCACTATTAACCTGGCTAGTTAACAGTATCTATGCCACGTCCTGAATAGTGGATTTCCTTGGCCAGTTCAGTTAGTTTACAAACTTTAAATTCAACTTTATATAGTCTTAGGAGATGGACAAAGTTTATGCAAATTCTTTTCCAGAATGAAACACTCATGGCCTTTGGTCTAATTTCAATAGAATCCTCATTCCTGTTTGAAACCTCATGAGCAGTCTTTATTGTCCTCAACCCTATCAGCATTTTAGTCCATCTGTATTTCCCAGCAAGCTCTTCTTACAACATTCTAGAGTATCTCTCACCTGCTTTACCTAACTTCTCCCACAAACCAATTTGAAAGGTCTCTGTGCAACCTGGTCAGGTTATAGTCACACCAATTGCCCACTTCTAGCATCAGTTTCCTATATTGTTCATCTTTCTGTTGACAGGAAAAAAATACCTAACTATACACAAAGGGGAAAAGATTTATTATTTTGGCTCATGGTCTCCTGGGTCCAAGATGTCAACTCATGACATCTAGGAAGCAGACAGTGGGAGGTGAACATCAGAGAAAAAAGCTCAGGGACCAGATATATTCCTTAAGGTCATACCCCATGACTCCCCCACACACCCAAAGCTTGCTTTCCTAATCTCTAGGTATATCTGAAGCCAAACAAGGTGAACCGTCATAGATGAGTTCATTTCTCCTCTCTGGAAATTCTTAGCATCTCAAGCTCTAATTCGCATCCTCAGCTATTACTTTACTTTTATTTGATTGAGAAAATAAGCTTTATAGAAGAAATCTTCCAGAAGGACTTAATAGGATTTCCATCTTCCTTCCTGTATCTGTGCTCATATATCCTGGCTTGTCTCTTGCTGCTGTTTGTGTGTTCCTATAAAAGGCCTGTCCTTTCTACTGTGTGTGTTACCACTTCCTCCTCCTACTCAAGATTATGGCTTCAGCGACTCACCTCCTTCCCCTGAACCATTGTTTCTTCTATCATCACAGGATCATTCCTTTTAAAGCATAGGAGTATGTACACTGTAACTTCTCCCATCTTTAAAAATATTGCTTCAGTAATTATAGCATTTTCCTCATACTCTTTCCAGTAAAGCTGACAAAACTTTTATAGTTGCAGTTTCCATTTTTCTCCCTGTTTTTTTTTAAACTTACTCCAATCTGACTGTTACCCTCAGTACACCATCAAAGCTGCTCACTCAGGCCACTGCTGATGTTCACACCGATAAACCCAGATTGTTAAGTCTCAAGCCTACATCTGATCAGAGCTGTCAAGACAATCTGACACTGTCATCACTGTCATGGTTAGCTCTTCTCTAAAATCTTGTCTTTCCTTGGCTTCTGGGGCACGGTCATCTCCAGAATTTTTTCTCATTTTAGCAGCTGCTCCTTCTCTGTTGCTTCTTTTGTTCTCTCTCTATAGGAAGTACACTGAGACTCAAACCTTATTTGCTTTCAATCCCTTGGAGAAACAGCAGTTTATTTAACCTGGAGTTGTGGAGGTTCAAAGGCACGTGCTAACATCATCTCAGCCCTGCTGGGATCCTTTCAGCTATATCATGACATGGTACAGTAGATGGCAATTATGACAACATGTGGGAGCAAGTGATAATGTTCCCAAACAGCCAGAGAGAGCCTAGGTGGCCAGGCTTTTGTAACAATCCCCTCAAGGCAAGAACTAATGGGGTCCCATGAATACCCAATCCCTCCCCTAGGTACCCTCCAGCTGATCTAAGGACTTCCCATTGTGTTCTACCCTTAAAAACTCCACCACCTCCCAGTACCACCTCCCTAGGAAACATGCTTCCAAAACATGAGCTTTTAGGGGAACAAACAAAATCACTGCACTCAGAAAATCCTGTTGGACCATCCTGGATATGAATCTAGACTATGACCGTCTCTCACTATCTCCCCAAATAATGGTACAACTCACCACCATTTTATGCCTAGATTTTTACAGTAGCCTTCTAATTGGTCTAGTTTTTTTTTTTTTTAATGTTGTCTCTTTTCTCCATGCAACAGAATAAATCTTCTAAAATAAGAGCAGGCTCAAGCTGTTCCTCTGTTCAAACCCTCATGGCTTCTATGCTTACTTGGACTAAAAACAAAAGTTGTCACTTAAAAAGAGAACTTGCAATTTCCCACAAATATGTATACATTCTATATCTTCACCTGTCTTCCCAACTGGAAAGAGCTGGTTCTCTTACCTTGTCATTTGTTACCATCTTCCCTTTACTTTACTTTACCCACATTGACTTCCTTGTCAACTGTCAGTCACCCAGTTCTCATTGCTTTGGGCTGTGCTGTTTAACAGTATTAGTTACCAAGGTGAAATGTGACATAAGAAGAAATAATAAACCAAGCTGAGACTGCCATCTGTCCATTTTGGTTTTTTCACACTATTCAACCACAGAGAGGGATAAAAGTAGGTTACTAAGTTGACTGAAACTGTGTTTATCATGATCATCAAGAAGATATAGTTTTGTTGCAAAATAATAAGGAAAAAAAGAATTTGTCTAAAATTAAGGAGATCTCTGGGCTGTATAACACTGATTACATAGTGATAGCAAAAGTTCGAGGAATATCATGGAACATTTTACAAGCAGGATTATCAAGTTATGTCAATTGGTTCACTTCAGCAAGTGACAAATCCTGGCCAGATGAAATGCTGGTAAAGGACCAAAAGAATAAAGGACAGACAGTGGTGAAAAGAAATCTAAAGCTTTACATATTCATTAGTAATGACCAACAATTTTCCTCACTCTCTTTATGATATATATATATATATATTCTATATGACTATACAATATTAATCAATTTCCTGTTTTCTCTTTCACTTCTCTTCTACTCTACCATATGAATTGTCTTAGCATATTTAAATGAGTAATTTAATCTCTAGACTAGGGTGGGGAGGGGATATAAAAAGAAGTAAGATATGTTATGTACCAACTCCAGTCAAGGAATATAAACATTATACACTGTAAACAGGTATCAAAAAATAAAGGCAACAACTACAACAGCAGCAGCTGAGGGGCAGGTATGGAGAGAATCTGCCCTATTCCATTTGATTTTGAGTCACCAGAACTGTGAACTAAATAAACCCCTTTTTTCATAAGTAGCCCATGTCGGGTATTTCATTATAGTAATAAATGGTGACTAACACATCATACAAAAAGTGGAACATTGACATCTATCTGTCACTGTGATGTTCCCATACTCTTCTCTCCTTTACCTGAAGTATAAACTACCATAAATCTTGGTTGACCTTTATTTTCTGTTTTAAACATAGTATTTTATTCCTAATAAGTATACTATTTTATTTTGGTTTCTGGTAACTTTATATAATTGTGATCCTTTTCCATGTACTCCTTTGGGATTATCATTGTTCTTAATCTTGTGTTGATATGATTTCTCCAGATTTTTGCATGTAGAGTTCATTTGTTTAAGCTATTGAATAATTCTCTGCATATCCCCCAGTTTATTTATCTGTTTTCTTGTTAAGAATGATTTGTTTTTGTGAAGAATGCTATTGTGAACATTCTTTTGCAGTATTTGTCTTTAGGTGTATAAGTTCAAGAGTTAGGGATGGAGGCATATAACTTAGGAGTAGAATTCTTGGGTTATAGGGTTCATGAATGTTTAACTTTACTATGTAATGTCAAACATGATAATGCTTCCCAGTGGCTGTATCAGTTTACATTTCCACCAGAAATGTGTATGTCACGCTATTGAACTATAGTGCTCTCAATATTAATGTTGTCAAACTTCTTCATATTTTCCATTTGATATAATTTTGTCACCTAACCATCCTTGTGTTTTCTTATTTAACAAGGTTCAAAATCTTATCAGATGTATATTAGCATAACGTGTTTCCTTTCCTGTGGTTTTTCTGTGTGTCTTTTTTCTATTGTCCTTTTCATATTGATTTGTCAAAATTCTTTCATATGCATGATACTTGTTTTATTGGTTCTTTATGTTTTCAAGAGTTTTTCCCAGTTAAAAAACACTTATTTCATATTTTTCCAGTGAGTTTTGATGAAAAATCCATTTTAATGTAGTAGTATTGGTCAACCTTTCTCTCTCTCTCTCTCTCTCTCTCTCTCTCTCTCTCTCTCTCTCTCTCTCGTGGTGTGGTGCTGGGGGTTGAACTCATGACCTTGCCCTTGCAAGGCAGGCACTTATGCCACTGAGCTAAATCCCCAGCCTCAACCTTTCTCTTTTGTAGTTGTTTTTATCTTAAGAAATGCATTTTTACTTCAAAATCATAAATTAACTTTTTTGATGCTTGAAGTATTACTTTTGAAATTTAAGTCTGAACCATCTGGATTTTAAATATTCCTACTGATTACTCCCAATGGCATATATCCAGCACATCATTACTTTTTCATTGTGAAGATGACAAAACAAGGAGCAGAAATGGTAGGAACCTTAAGTCCATATAGCTGGCAGGCAGTGAATCCTATCCAGAAACTCTCCTAGATCCTACAGTTTGTCTTGTATGTACCTTGCTTTGCCTTTCCTGCCTCAAGAAGGAGAGTCCCACAGCAGGAAAGTGGCACTGCTGTCTTTCCAACATGCATTAAAAAAAAGAAAGAAAAACCATAATTTGTCTCTTTTCAAGACCTCATCTTTTTATGGCCCGTTGGGTTTTCAGATGTTGGCCAAAAAACAAACACCTATAACATATTTTTTGCACTGGTATTAATTTTGTTTCCACTGTATTGCTGCCTTTCTCAAATAGTCACATGAAGAGCATTACAAAATGTGGAAAGGAACCAAGTCCTCGCCCTATTCTACACCTATTTTTATACAGATTTTTTTAAACTTTGAGATGCAGATGTTCTTTGGTTGTTAGTTTCTATAAATAGTTAAAACTCTGAGGTTTAATTACCTATGGACTGTTGACACACATCTTTTATGCCATACAGGTCTCTTTTTCTATTGGTTGTCTGCTGTTGGTGTTACTTTCCCCAGAGGTATTATTTCCTATTTGTTTATTTGTTTTTTGAGTCAGGTTTTCACTAAATTGCAAAACAGTCCAGGTTGGGTTTCTCCTGTGATCTTCCTGCCTCAGCCACCCAGAGTCCTGGGATTATAGCATGTACCGCCAAGCCTGGCTCAGTATTCCCTATTTACTATTATTATTTCAATTAACAAATCTAACTGGGAAAAAAAAAGCTATTGCCCCCTGCTTTATTTTCACAGGAAGTAAAGTTTTGATAGGGATGAAGAGAGAGAGCAATTTTAGCACACATGCTTGAAAATTATGCACATTATTACACCTGAGTCCCTTTTATGTGCATAGATCACTTGAAAAAGCTTTTCTCAGGGAAAAATAACTCTAACTCTGGAAAGAATTTAAAAATAGGCTTAGAAATCCATGTCCACAAAGAATTATCTTTTTCTGACTACAAATTTTGAATATTGTACCCTTACGAAAGTGAATGCATTGTTGCACGCTAGGTAATTATTTGGCCACCTGAATTTCCCCTTCAGGATAGAGCCAAAACTTTTTCGAGTGATAGAAAAAACTAAGAACTTAATTTGAGAGCACTGTTTAGCAACATTAAGCTATTTGTGGTATTGGCCTTTTAAAATTCTATTTCTTAGCAGGGTTTCAGGTTTCTGTGTCCTAACTTTCCCACTTTGCTGCTCCAGCGGTTTCTAGGGCCCTGCAGTCCTCAGAAGGGGCCTACAGAAGGATGATTCTGTGCCTTCTGTCTCCTAATTCATTGCAGGCAGTTTGACTAGTCCCACACACTGAGGATGTGTGAATGGTGAAGGTGAATGCCAGAGTCCCGAGGGCGCTGAAGCCAGGGTGGCAACCTAGGCATATCTTGCCTGTGGCAAATAGGTTCTATATTAAAATATTAGAGCCAGTATTATACTTTCAATAAATTTATAACATGAGCATATATTCTGGGAGCTCTTTCATGCAAACAACTCCATAAAATGCACTTGAGGGTATGATTAAATTTATGTCTTATGAACTGATTATTTGAACATTGTATTTTCTGTACCCTCCTGTATCTGTTCCCCTTCATTATAATCTACTTAAGTTTATTACCTGTGCTGTGGTTTAAAAAAATGCTAGAGCTGTTTTAAAGTATCTAATTGAAATATTTCCATAGACATAGTCAAACATTTTGCTATTTCTTAGTATTGAGATATTAGGATAATCAAAGTAAAAAAAAAAACAGAGAATCTGGAAAATTATCTACTTTCTTTCATTGACATCTTAATGATATCAGTTTATGAGATGATAATAGTTACATTACCTTTTTTATGTAATAAAAATTAATGTAGCCCAGGCTGATAAGAGGGTTTTACTACTCGTTCTTAGTAATACTGCCAAGAACATAATTTCAATTGTTAAACAGGAAAATCAGACTGGTCTTTAAGTAAAACACAGAGTGATAAATATCTAAGTGAAATTTAAATGATAATTTGTTTTTGTCTTGCTGCCTTTCTTCTCACACCATTTCTAATTCAGGAGAGAAAGGAACAACACACTTTAAGACTTGAATTAACTGAAACACTGCTTCACTTTTATTATACATTATAATATAATGTGAAAGTGACAGTTCAGCCAATGTTGTAATCAGTGATAGCTTGGGTATATATGCTCTAATTGAGGCTGTAGTTGTAATGCAAACAAAAATATCTATTGACAGAAAAATTCAGAGCACTAATGAGAAAAGACCATTTGTACATTTCTATTTGGTGAAAGTGATAAAGCAAGTTGCACCTTATCCAAACTATAAATTATGCATAAAATCAACCAGCCTTTGATTAACTTTTAAGATTCAGAAGAAGTACCCTAAATAATTTCTCAAAATAATGTCTGTGAATCTATACTTGTTAGGAGTCAATGTGAGAATATTTCAAATTGAACTTTATTTCCCCACAACTATATGTTTCCAGTTGTTTACATCTGAAAAATTTTATTTTAACTTAAAGCTAGAAGACTTCACATAAATGTAATCATCCATCTGACTTTATGTAAATATACATGTAAGCTTCAGAACTTAGGGTGCCTATACCAAATGGTCAGTGTAATTACACTGCTAACATAAATGTAAATATCTCTTTAATCTGCTTCTACTTTATACATTAATTCTTATATTTTAATTTCTTTATAGTATCTGTATTTTTATATTTCATGTATAGACATGAATATTACTGAACACAAAATGAAAAAATATAACATAACTATGTCTAAATAAAATTAAATTCCTCCAGCACTTTAGCAAAGAATACAGAAATACACAGTTTAATTATCTAACAGGATATACTAAGGAGATAATCTTCTAATTTCCAAAAGCAAACAACAAAATTTAGCATTCTTTGCTGCTTTTCTACTAAGATATTAAATTTATACTGTGGCTCTATCAGTTCATAAGAAAGTAGATTAATAACAATGAAATGTTGTTTAAAAATCATCTACTTAGTGGTTCTTAAAGTATCAACATTAATGAAGCCACAAATCCAAAATGTCAGGGCACATAACCAAGAATGTGTGTATGCAAATTTTAATATAACTCATCAATTTATGTGATTGATCACCAGTGATATTTAAATCAACCTAAACTTTCCAGTCTTGAGGAAAACTATATTTAAGCTTTCCATATTTATATGCTTTCTATAGAAGGAAAACTCAGTCAAGGCTTTGGCAATTGAGCAGATGTTGCTAGGAAGAAAAGAAAGAAAGAAAGAAAAAATACACTGACGCATGTTCAATATGGAATGAAATCCTATAAATGAAGTCCTGGAGTTGGTATCTCTTTTGACTTCAATGAGTCTTTAAATAACTACAATGAATCTGTAAGTTTCAGCCAACCTTTCTGTTCATTAAAATCAAACTTTCAGTTCTGCCAGTGTATTAACTGGTCTATATAGTCACATAATCAGCACCTCATCATTTTGTGCTATTCTGAGGCTTCCTGGCATCCTTCAGCCTCACATCCAATATTGCAGAGAGCAGTTTTTACCGTCTCATAAAATTTTGCTGTCCTTTACCGTCTGCTGTTTTCCTCGATGAGACTCCTATTTTAATGAAGATGAGTGAAAAAAAACCGGGCAGATCAGTAAGTTTTCAAGATTTTATTTAAAATATAAGGAAACTCCAAAATGGAAAGGCTTTAGTCAGTCTGTCCAGATTCACCTTCTTCCGTGCAGCACCTGTCTAATTGCCGGAATTTTGATCTGGGGACTCAGATTTTGCGGCGATTCAAGAGATTGACACAGTAAGAAATAATTCCAGCTTGGAATTCTAGTTGTTTAAAAAGTTGCCTTTTCCCCTCTAAGGTCTCTGCGCCTTGTTGTGGAATTACTGCTTTACTCCGTTACAGAAAACTCTTTAAGTCAAGGTCCTATTTGTGGTCAACTAAAACTCCTTTGAGGTCATCCCTTGATTGAACAGGACCAGAAGTGAAATGATTGCTCGTTTTTTGTTTCTTGGGAAAGAGATCAGGTTGAAATGTGAGCTCGTTTGAACAGCCTCCTGCTTTTCTGTTTTGGTGAAAAGTTTCTGCTTTAGGTTTGAGTCTCGAGGGGCGAAGGGAACCCGGGCCGTCGCAGATTGAGCCCCGCTCCTCACAAGGGCCTCCCCGCAGGTCAGCCCTGGCGACATTCGCTGCTGGACTCTTGCAGGAATGGGGGCGGGGTGGGGGTCGCTCCTGAGCCAAAATCTCTGCAGCATCCGGCAGAGCCAACAGATGCTGGAGGGAAAGTCGGTTCTGGAGCTGCGCAACGGTGGGCATCGCGCTCCGAGCTGCACGCCTTGGTCACTGGGTACTGGGTAAGGGACCGTCTCTGTACTGGGGGGCAGAGGGAGGTGCTGGGAAGAGCGGAATAGCCTTTGGAGCTCGCGGTCCCCCGGGAGCGAGCCATAGCTGCCCAGCCTGAGGCTCCAGAGCTGAGACCATGAGCCCGGTCGCGCGGAGACCTTTGCGCGGCTCCCCGACCCCGCGCCCTTGCGGACCCGCTGCTTTCACGTGTGGTGAGAAGGTTGGGAAACTCCGAGGCTCTGCCGAAAGCCAGTACAGGCCGAGCGGGAAGCAGTAGACCCGCCTTGGGCTGCACCTGTTGCAGGAGAACGACCCCTAGCTGCGCGCCTCCGCCCTCCGCGGCCGCCAGGGTGCGGGGTGTGGCCCGGAGAGCGCAGCAGCCCCGCCGCCGCCAGCCCGGGGCCCCAAGCTCGTGGCTCTCCCAGCCCTCGGAGAGGCCTCGGGCCCGGGCCAAGGTCAAGGCGCTGGTCTAGCTGAGGCCTCTTCGAACTGCTGCATGCAGCTTTGGCCCAATAGTGGCTCCCTCAACCTCCCCATTCCGTACCGCCCACACTGGTGAGAGCAAAGACACCCCAGAAAGAAATCCTAGGGCTTTGCCTGGAGCCTCGGGCTTGCTTCTTCTTGTACTTGCGATTTATGCACAGGATCTGAGCGGCGATTGCCACTGAACCATCAGAGTGGAAAGAGCACACAAAAGGCCAGCTGCGTGTGCGCCTCCGCCCTTTTTCCTGGAGAGGATCAGCCCATTCTACAGAGAGCAAAGTTGTGGCGGCCTCACTCCCTCATCCCTTCCAGCTGTTAGTCCCTCCAAAGGATAGGCCTGGAGCACCTGGAGACTGTCCTGTCAGGAGAGCCTGGAACTCCTGAAAGTTCTCATCAAAAGTGTTTATCTGGCTGGGGCGCTGGACTCGGGTTTCTCCAGGCTCACACCTGTGGCCCTTTGGGAAAGTAGGAGGCGCAGCAAGCAGAGGGTGTGGTGTGCGGCACCCAAGTCTGGGGCTCAAGAGGTCCCATTTCAGGTGCCTGTTTTTCTGGAGCGTAAAACGGGGTGTGTGTGTGTGTGTGTGTGTGTGTGTGTGTGTGTGTGATCAGGCAAAGCCTCGGTGCCACTTCCAGGCCCCCATCTAGGCTGCCTCAGCCCTAATCCAAACTGCTGATCGCGGCCGCCGTTCCTGTCCAGGCAGACAGGTCAGGCCGGCCCAAAGAGGCTTCTGGCTGGACTGTTAGAAACTGGCCCCGGTTTTTCCAGTCTTTCCAGTGAGCGGTTCTGCTTTTCTTTCGACATCTGTTCTACCCCTTCTTGACTACGTTAAAGATGCTTTAAAGTTTTTTTTTGTGCATTGTCCAGCTGAGAAAATTGGAACGTTTACATATAGACCGATGGACCTCGCAGCTGCTAAGTTTTCTACCCCTTTCTTTTGAAACCCATTTACTCTAACTCCAGTTTGCTACTTTGAAATAAAAAATCAGGTGCAGCATTCTCAGTTTGAGCATAAAAAAGACCCACGGTTTATGAAGGTGACCTAGGAGGACTGCGGGGCCCTGACCAGTGCTCAGGGAGCCCTGCTTTGCCACCGACTCTTTTTTTCCAGTAGAGAGCTCTTCCCACAAGTCACTTGATCATCTGGAAGTCAAGAAGGGCTGAACTCCCACAACCTGCCCCCTCTGGTTTCTGCTGGTCACCTGCAGTGTAGAAGCTCTGGGGCCTTTTTTCTTACATGAGCGGCTGGAGATGTCACTATCTTAGCTAACACGGGCGAGTTCGGTGAAATTTTTTTTTAAAAATCCTTTCGTTAGAAGTTAGGTGTGCATTTGATTATCATCTTTCCAAACCCAATCAGATTTTCTTGGATTCTTCTTTTTAAGAAATTTTCTTTCCACTGACGTGGACGCAGTGGGAAGCTTGTGTCCAATCTTCCAGGGCACTAATGTCCTGACCCTGAAGACGGGCTGTGGGCCATTTTCTTTCTTTTACACCCATGTGAAGTTCTAGCAAAAGCATCCATTCTGACTTCTCCCCAGCTGACAGAGGTGCTCTCCTTGCACGACTGCGCAGCACTGCGCACAGCTTCCCAAAGCGTGCAAATTCGGGGCCTGGGTACACATCCTTCCTGCTCAGTCCTCTCCGTGGCGTCCCTGGAAACTGGGGCTCCCCCTCCGTTGCCCACAGGACGCTGGGGAGCAGAGGTTCCAACAGTCCGAGGTTCCCGGACTGGTTCAGTTTCGCACTTTTCATGGGGACATTGTACCGTAACCTAGCGCCTGACCCTGCTTCCTGCAAGCTGGGAATCTGTTGGGGCACAGGTCCTTCTAGAGGCCACCGCTGGTGCTGCCTGTCTTCCAGCAATATCTGCCTTCCCGCCCTTCGGGTTTCGCAGTTAACATCCAGATGGTCAAAAACACAGCAAGGGGGAAGGAAAATCAGCGCCCACCTCTGAGCTTGCAAAGAACGCTCCAAACTTCAGGCTTCTTCATCAGACAGCGCTCTGCTCTGGACTGCAGTGCCCACGCGCGCACGCTGAAGGGGCTCCCCGGCTCCTTCCGCTGTTCACCGCGCGCCCACAAATTAATGTAGCTTACTTAGCATTCGACCAGGACCTCTGCTTTCTGCTGCCCGCCAGCCTGGGGCGGCCCCGGCCGGATGGACATCCCCACGCGGCCACGGACGCTCTCAGTACCGCGACCTGATGTGGCCCTGCTGGGCTTCCCCGGGTCGCTCCAGCGTCTTCCAGGAGCGCTAGGGACCGGGAAGCCTAGGGCGAGGCAAAACTCTCTCCTCCGGCTCTGGGCGATCTTTCCAGTCCTTAACTCCCTTTCCAATTAGTAATATTCGCTTTCCACCTCCCGCCCTCCCGTTCCACATCTAAGAAGTTGGAGAATTGCACAAAACTGAAATGTTTTCAAGGATCTAATTTTTTTTTTTTAACGAAAGAGAAGACAAAATGAGACACCCCTCCCTTCAAAGTAACCCGGGAAACCCATTATCAAATATGGGCAGGCCTTTGCGGCCGCACCAGAAGAGCCCAATAAACAAAACTGACAATGTTAGCAGAATGTCCTTGTTGAGCAAAGGAGAATCAACGCAGAAAAACATCAGACAGCGAGCCTGGGGTACGCAGTCCTCCCTCCTCCAGCCCCGCTGATCGCGCCTGCCCCCCCCCACCTTCGGAACCTCTCTCCTTCAGACCGGTCCTTTTGGCCCACATTTCCCTAACCTTGGGAACCGCTGTGAAAGGAAGGAGGGAACGTTTCCATTCCTCTCTCCAAACCCACAGGAACCTGCACCGAGCGTCTGGCCCGCTTCTCTCTCCTTCTCTTAGTTCCTCACGTGTAAGATTTGGTTAGGGAAATTGGGCAGGGGGTGGGGTGGAAAGAGTTTAAAAAAAAAAAAATCGGGAAGGCGTGAGCCCGAGCGGTGAGTGTGTCAATCAGAGGGTTTTGTGCCGGGGGCTCCTAGTGGTTCGAAGCAGAGGTGTCCCAGGGCAGCCCCACAATGAATATGAATAGGAATCCTCGCTAACTGGGACAGCAAAGCGCACCGCCCTGAAGGATGGCACGTCATCCTAACCAGCTCAGGATAGATAGGAGGGCTCCTTTTGTCTCTTTTTTCAGCCGCAGCTCTATAAAAGCCCCTCTTTTTCTGCGTGAGGTTAGTTCAAGCACAAACGAACTAGCTGACCAGGAGGCAGCCTAACCGAGAGAGGCGGCGGGGCAGTGCCGCCCTGGGCTTTCCTTCTCACGTCTCGAGACGGAGAAGTGGGTTGGGGGGCAGTGCAATTTTTTTTTTAAAACTCAAGATTCTCTTTAATTTCCCGCCTAAAACCTCCCCCCACGGCAGGGCCGCATCCCCTGTAATAACATGAATTCTGATTCGAGCTCTGTCTCCAGCAGAGCCTCATCTCCAGACATGGATGAGATGTACCTGAGGGACCACCACCGCCACCACCACCACCACCAAGAGAGCCGTCTCAACTCGGTCTCGTCCACACAGGGCGACCTGGTGCAGAAGATGCCTGGCGAAAGCCTCTCGCGGGTCGGCGCCAAGGCCGCGGGAGAGAGCAGCAAGTACAAAATCAAGAAGCAGCTGTCGGAGCAGGACTTACAGCAGCTGCGGCTGAAGATCAACGGACGCGAGCGCAAGCGGATGCACGACCTGAACCTCGCCATGGACGGGCTGCGCGAGGTCATGCCGTACGCGCACGGGCCCTCGGTGCGCAAGCTCTCCAAGATCGCCACGCTCCTGCTGGCCAGAAACTACATCCTCATGCTCACCAGCTCCCTGGAGGAGATGAAGAGGTTAGTTGGAGAAATCTACGGAGGCCACCACTCGGCCTTCCACTGCGGCACCGTAGGACACTCGGCCGGCCACCCGGCCCACGCGGCCAACGCCGCGGTGCACCCCGTGCACCCCATCCTGAGCGGCGCGCTGTCATCCGGCAACGCCTCGTCCCCGCTGTCTGCCGCCTCCCTGCCGGCCATCGGCTCCATTCGGCCGCCCCACTCGCTGCTCAAAGCGCCCTCCACGCCGTCCGCGCTGCAGCTGGGCGGCGGCTTCCAGCACTGGGCTGGGCTGCCCTGCCCGTGCACCATCTGCCAGATGCCGCCGCCGCCGCACCTGTCCGCCCTCTCCACCGCCAACATGGCCCGGCTCTCGGCCGAGTCCAAGGACTTGCTCAAGTGAGCAGCGGGCCGCCTTGGCCGCGGAGGATGAGGGCAGAGCGGCGGGAGGGGCCTCCGGGCCGGGCCGGTCAAGGGAGCTGGGCGCTCGGCCTGTGGGCTGCGGGGTCCGCGAGGCCTTGCACACTGCACCCCGGGTGAGGGGAAAGGACCAAAACCAAACCGCAATTTCTAGGTGGTAGCGAAGGGGACTCAGCCCAGACGTCGTGTTTTGCATGCATGCTGCTTTTCCCCGCGCCGCGCCAGTATTTCTCACTGCCATATGCTCTTGTCAGAAACCGCATTTGTTGTATAAAGATGGGATCTGTGTAGTGAAAAACTTGAGAAGGAGCTTTGAGTTGCCTTTCTCCGGCTCCGTATTCTCACCTCGGAAAACGGTGGCCATCCCTGTCGTGCAAAACAGATGTAAATATTTCCTTGAGATGGATGCAAATTATGATTGTCTCTGTCCATGCCATAGTTTTTCTAGAGACAATGGAGAGAGAGAGAGAGAGAGAGAGAGAGAGAGAGAGAGAGAGAGAGAATGGAAATGAATATGAATCTCAAAACTTCTCAAGACTCAAGTTTTGAATCTCAACTCCAGTCCAGGGCATGACACCCCCTCTGTGGGTTTTCCTTTCCACGCAGTGTAGGTCAAAAGAATGCATGCAGGCTCTAAATGAATCTTGTCTAACCATGTTGTGCGGGCTGCTGTGTCATTTTCCTTGTAACAAGGATTTACTCGTGAATTCTCTGAAGTACTCCATGTATCTGTCTGTGGTTGTATGAAATGAACAGGGGGCAGAGTGCAAAGACCCACACTCACACACTGGCTTCTCCCCCCACCCCATGCCCTGCCAAGCTCACTCCAAACCTTCCTGGCTGTCCTGGAGGCCTTTGATTGCAAGAGCTTGGGCTCCAGCCAGTACCTTGCCCCATCCCCCTTGCTCAGTTATTCTGCATGAGGGGTTCCTGGCTCTCTCTGTTATCAGCTTTGAAAATTCACTGTGGTTGGGGGGGGGCTGTTCTTATTTTCCTGAACATTTGCTTGAAATATTTTGTTAGGGCCTCAAAGACAATACTTGTCTTTATTTTTTATATATTCTTGATAACTATGATATATTTATTAATAACCAGTGTTTCTGGATGAGATTTCAAATAAAAAAGAAACTTTAAATCTTGTTTTTGGCTTTGCCTTAAAATCTTAGACTGTGGAAGTAATGGAACAGGAAACTTGTGGACCTATTGTGAGGTGTGGCTCGGTGTGTGTAGGATTTGGATGAGGAGAGGAGAATATAAAGAATTTTCTCAGGTTTTTTTACAAATAAAGAGAATGGATGAGTTGGTGCTAATTATTACAGCTCACTCTGAAGTCTCACACTGTTTCAGCTCCTTATTTCTCTGCAGTAATCTGACCCTCATAAACTCAGCGGTTGAGATCAAAAAAGTAATCTGGAAACACAAAGTGACAGGAAGTGAGCAGGCAGAGTGATGGCTGCACTAGCAAAGCTGGCAACCAACAAGAAGGAAGCAGTAAGTTCAATTCTTTTACTTTTCAATTGACCTGGTGGGTCTTTCCCTCCCATGTTAAAATCCAGTACGTGCTGAAGAAGTCGACAAAGAGTGGGTTCCATGGAATAATCAGGCACCCACACTGCTGCCTGCCTGCCCCTTGGCAGCTGCCTGCAGAGAAAGAGAAGCCTCTCTGCTTTGTAAGGTGAGCTATGGGGAGGCAAAGGACAGCCCAAGTCCCAGCAGCCTGAAGATTTATAGCTCGAATGCTCCTTTCTTCCCCCTTAGAAGACTGCTGTTCTGATTAGCCAAACACATGGGGCATCTTACGTTTAGATGAGGCTCAAAGAGGGGCACTTTAATCGATTACTTTCCTCTCCTCACACTCGTTCCCCATCCCAATAACACTGCTGAATAGTTTGATCAATAAGAGTAATCTGGCAGAAGATTTTGATGATTTATTTTAAAAGGAAATCAAGTTCCAGGGATAACTCTAGCAGCACACTTGGCTATTTCCTAGGGAGGAAAATAGAACCCCAGTGGAAATACACCACAGGGAATCTGCCCCTGAATTAGACCCAGTATCACCTCAGAATTGGTTGAGACCCAAGATCCCATCTAGAGGGCCCTTCTGAGTCCCCCTGCAGCCTGTTCTGCCCTTCTCAGGGAGGGGACCTGTGCGCGTCTCCTTC